>JAXDDX010000846.1:0-20124 GCA_034670405.1 Hoplostethus atlanticus
TGATTGAATTTTGGTACCCGATGTTCCAGGATGTTGGGTAACTTCAACTACAGTAACAGTTGATTGTGTACACCTAGCTAGGGTGGATGTACAGCATCTGTATTGTTTGTGTATGAACAAGCAGTGTAAATCAGATGAGGCAGTTCTCTTCCTGTTTCAGTTGAGGCTGTAAATCAATCCTGCACAATTCACAGGAAATTGTACGCGGGGATACATAGAATCAACACAGACAGCAACACATAGAATATACTAGTTCTGCCTCATTTTTTTGGAAGCTACTATATTATGCAATCAAACAATTTGACAATTACATATCGAAGTAAATATTCAACATGTTACAGCTTTAAAGTTAAGTGATTTATCTGGAGGGAGCACTATCAGCTAACTAAAACAAAGTTGACACTTTGAACACCCCCCTCCACCTCCCTTGCCTAGGTTGAAAAAGAAACACGCCTACCAGCATACGGTGGCTAGCTAGGACCAGAAGGCATGAAGGCCGTTTATGCAAGATGTCAAGTGATGACAGCATTTTAAGCAAGATAATGTATAACATTATCTATTTTTGTGGGCATTATTAGTTTACATGTTTGTAGTAGTATTCAATCTGCTAAGTAACATTAGCAAGTTTACTACCATCTGAAATATTGAGTGACCTGAATCTATATCACTTAGCAGTTTTCTAGCAAGCCCACTAGCTAGCTTTCAAAACATAATGTAACCAGGGCTGTTTTTGATGCCCTGATGCATCAGTGCCAGCATGCTACGCCTCCATCTGCAGCAATGCGCCATGTGACATGCAAAACATTTCACCTTTAATGATTAACTGAAATACAACTTATACTTACCTTCAGTAATCAAAAGGTTTGGGGAGAGCTTTCGGCAGCCTCCTGGATTGGGTCTCGCGCTGGTCTCTCTCCCTTGGACTGTGAGCCACTCTTAAGACTCTCCCAATCAGCCTCCCTGGCTGATTGGTAACGCCCTTCAGGTGTGGCAAGATGGCTGGTTTCAGGAATCTAGTTCTTTTAAGTTTATTGTGGCAGATAGCCCCAAACTGCCACACACCCTCCCCTCAGCTCAGACTTGCAGGGAGAGCTGAGTGGCCAATACTATTCCCCTGACTGGACCACCCGGATCAAAAGGCCTCTGATCACCGCCTTCTGGACCGGGGACCTCCTGCTCCAAACTCTCCTGGAACCACAAGCATTTAAACAGGTTAGAGAACCTCACCTGGTCTCCTTAGAGTTCACCATCCATCTTCAGCGTCCTCCTCCACAGGTTTTGGTCATAGGGCTGGCTTAGCCTCAGGCTCGGTTGCAACCACTTCTGACTCAGGCTCGGTTCCGGCTCTGATGCAACCTCTGGCTTGGTTCTGGCTCTGTTTCAACCTTAGGTTCCGGCTCAGGTTCAGTTGCATCCTCCGGCTTGGGTTCAGCTGCCACCATGGGTTCAAAGTCTGTTCAGCTTCTGGTTCAGTTTGGGGGGGGCTGGGACTTCCTCTGCTGCAACATCTACCAGTGCGGCTGCTGCTGTCTCCTCCACAAGGACGGCTTCGCACTGAGGTGTGGCCCCACCTTCTCCCTTCTCTGCGCCATGTGCTGGGTTCAGGCTTGAAGGACCAGTGCAGAGGGCTGCCTGATTCTCTTCCATGTCAGCAAGGACGTCTCCCCAACTTCGCTGTGTGGTGTCTTCCATTTCTCCAACTCAGCGTGCTGATCAGTGTGCCCACATTCTCCACCATATGTGGCACCCTCGGGGAAAAGTCAGGTGTCACAAGTCAAACTGAGGGCAGCTCTAATTGGCTGTAGCTTGTCGTGCTCTCATTGCCAGTCACAACACTTTTCAGACTACAGGATTTGGACCCCCCGACAGGTCTAGATGGGGGCCAAGGAGTGGAAGGAAGTGTCTTCAGGGAAGACAATAAGAATGTAGAATATGCTTTCTTAACAGGAGAATCTTGGTGCTTATGAACTTACCTGAAGGTTAGGTATTTGTGTGCATCCTTCAGTCAATGCTTGCGAGGATGACATCCAGAAGTGAGCCCAACCAAGGAGGAAGCCGGAGAAAACGCTGATCAGTCAGGCTCTCACTCTGATGCTCTGACACACGCACTGTGGACGTGAATACTCTCCATCGCATGTCTGAGTGAAGCCATACTCCAAATACTTTATCATGTTCCCTACTTTTGGCTTTTTCCCCCTTTCGATTCTTTCTGTGCCGTGCGTTTGTTAGCTGACACATCTTGTGGTGGCTTGCTTCCGCCGATTATAAACCGCTCCATTTTTTCTTTCCACAACACTGCACATTGCGATATCAGCTTCCAGCACGCAGCGCGGTTGATACGTAGTGATTGAGGTCAAGGTTCAAAATATTTCTGTGTGCTATTACAATAGAGATAGATAGATATATTATTATATTTATTGTCATCCTTAGAGGAAATATGTTTCCTGTACACAGAGAAAAAAAAAGAAAAAAAAAAATTATATATTTTGACAAAAGAATACTTATTTTAGCACCCTTCCCGCGACCCCCCCCCCAGGTTAAGAACCCCTGCCCTAGACAAAGTAAAAAGGGTTGTGCACTCAACTCGCTCCATCCTGGGGCCTGTTCCAAGAAGCGGGTTCAGCAAACTGAGTCTAACCCTGCACTCAGTTGATTAATTCCGAGATGGCAAAGTCTGAGTTTTCGGTTCCCAGAACGGCTGATTTGAGTTAGTTCAATCAACTTTGAGTATGTTCACCTTGAGTTAAGCGCGTGTGCGACGACAATAAAAAGCCATCAATGGAGGTCCAATACTACGATTCACCATGGCAACCAGCAAAGCAGAAGGGTCGTAAAGTAGAGGGAATTGGCGTGGGAGAGAATCGCTGCCCGAGTCAATGCATTACGTTTGAATGCAGTAGTGTATTCATTTAACATTTAAGTTCCCTCATCTCAGGGTTAACAAACTCAGAGTTATTCACTAAACCCGCTTCTTGGAACAGGCCCCAGGTCGTCAATCTGTTGGTCTAAGTTGTCAACATAAGACCACAAAGGCGACCCATATACTCCAAAATTCTTCTGTCCTTTGATGAAGATCATTACATTCATACATTACAGTCATTTAGCAGACGCTTTTATCCAAAGCGACTTACAATAAGTGCATTCAACATAGGTAGGCAAGAAAAACTACTAGTCACCAGAAATCGTAAGTGCATTTCCTTCCTAAACAAGCAACTAAGAGCATAACTAGTGTTAAGGTAAGAGTGCAAATAAGTTAGCAACCTACTATATCTTAAACAAATGAGACAAATGAGACAAATAAAGAATCAAATAACAAGAGCTAAGACAAATAAGTGAACCAAATAAGCAAGAGCTAAGACAAATAAGTGTATCAAATGAACAAGAGCCAATAAACAAGAGCTCAGACACATAATTGACGACAAATAGGCAAGGCTAAGAGGAAGAGTCAGGGTAGTGTTTCCTGAAGAGGTGGGTTTTTCAGCCTGCGGCGAAAGATGGCAGCGACTCTGCTGTCCTGACATCAGTGGGGAGTTCATTCCACCACTGCGGGGCCAGGACAGAGAAGAGCCGTGACCGTGTAGATCGGCCGCAGGGCCCTCTGAGCGACGGGACAACCAGTCGCCTCGAGGCAGCAGAGCGAAGTGGTCGGGCGGGGGTGTAAGGCTTGACCATAGCCTGGAGGTAAGAAGGAGCTGTTCCTTTCACTGCCCTATAGGCTAGCACCAGGGTCTTGAACTGGATGCGAGCCGCTACAGGGAGCCAGTGTAGAGAACGGAGAAGGGTAGTTGTATGGGAGAACTTGGGGCGGTTGAACACCAGACGAGCTGCAGCTTTCTGAACAAGCTCCAGAGGTCTGATGGCAAACGCCGGGGCACCAGCAAGGAGGGAGTTGCAGTAGTCCAGGCGGGAGATGACAAGAGCCTGGATGAGCACCTGCGCTGCCTTGTCAGTGAGGAAGGGGCGAATCCTCCTGATGTTGTAGAGGAGGAATCTGCAGGAGCGCGTCACTGATGCGATGTTTGCCGAGAACGACAGTCGGTCGTCCAGGGTCACACCCAGATTCCTCGCAGTCCGAGTTGACGTCACCACAGCATTATCAATGGTGATGGCCAGGTCTCGGTGCGGACAGCCCTTCCCCGGGAGGAACATCAGCTCCGTTTTGTCCAGGTTGAGCTTCAGGTGGTGCATCGACATCCACTCCGAGATGTCTGCCAGACACGCAGCAATGCGTGCCTCCACTTGTGTGTCAGAGGGGGGAAATGACAGGATCAGCTGGGTGTCATCTGCATAGCAGTGGTAGGAAAAGTCATGTGAATGGATAACAGAACCAAGAGATGTTGTGTAGAGGGAAAAGAGGAGAGGGCCTAGAACCGAGCCTTGCGGAACCCCAGTAGCGAGCCTGCGTGGTTCTGACACAGACCCTCTCAGCGTCACCTGGTAGGAGCGATCCGTTAGGTAGGATGCAAACATGGAGAGTGCAGAGCCTGAGACACCCATCCCCTCAAGGGTGGAGAGGAGGATCTGGTGGTTCACCGTGTCAAACGCTGCAGACAGGTCCAGGAGTATCAGGACAGAGGAGAGAGAGTTCGCTCTAGCGGCATGGAGCGACTCCGTCACTGCCAGGAGGGCAGTCTCGGTCGAGTGACCCACTTTGAACCCAGACTGGTGGGGATCCAAGAGGTTGTTCTGGTGGAGGTACAAGGACAGTTGCTTGAAGACAGCACGTTCAAGAGTTTTTGATAGGAAGGGTAGAAGGGAAACCGGTCTGTAGTTCTTGACCTCAGAGGGGTCAAGTGTTGGTTTCTTCAGAAGGGGGGTGACTCTGGCAGTCTTGAAAGCAGAGGGAAAGCATCCAGACACCAGAGACGTGTTGATGAGGTGGGTCAGGAAGGGAAGGAGTTCAGGTGCAGTAGACTGAAGCAGAGTGGATGGGACCGGGTCAAGGGAGCATGTGGTGGGGCGGCTAGATGTAACAAGGTGAAGGACCTCGTCTGGGGAGAGGGGAGAAAAATGGGATAGGGAGGGAGGTGGGAAGGGAAAAGGTGGAGAGGGGTGGTAGAGAGGGATGGGTGGAAGGCAGATAGGTGCGGTTGGTGCGCAGGGCACCAGCCGGGGGGTGAGGGAAGGAGGATCGGATATCGTTGACCTTCTTGTCAAAGAAGTTGGCGAAGTCGTCAGGGCGGAGGGAGGAGGTGGGAGGAGGGGGTGGGGGTTGGAGGAGGGAAGAGAAAGTTTCAAAGAGTTTTTTAGGGTTGGAAGCAGAAGTTTGAATTTTAGTGCAGAAGAATGCAGCTTTAGCAGCAGATAGAGAGGAGGAAAAAGTGGAAAGGAGAGATTGGAAGGTAAGAAGGTCCTCCGGGAGGTTGCCATTTCTCCATTTGCGCTCAGCCACTCTCAGGCTCCGTCTCTCAGTACGCACTGAGTCCGACAACCAAGGGGCAGGTGGAGTTTGGCGTGCAGGCCTGGAGGTGAGGGGACAGAGATGGTCCAGAGAAGAGGACAGAGTAGAGAGAAGAAGATCAGTGGCAGTATCAGGGGATAGGAGAGAAAAAGATTCAGGGGCAGGGAGAGCAGAGAGAACAGAAGAGGAAAGATCAGTGGGAGAGAGCGAGCGGAGATTGCGACGAGAAGAAACCATGTGGGTAGGGAGAGGATGTGAGGGGGGAGAGGAGAGAGAGAGAGTGTAGGACATGAAGTAGTGGTCAGAGAGATGAAGAGGAGTGACGGAGAGGTTGGCAGTAGAACAGTGTCTGGTGAAGATTAGGTCCAGTTGGTTGCCAGCCTTGTGGGTAGGAGGAGATGGGGAGAGGGCTAGGTCGAAGGAGGCGAGGAACGAAAGAAGAAGGTCAAGCTTCTCAGTCTGGATGTTGAAGTCACCGAGAAGGATGAGTCCAGAGCCATCGTCAGGGAAGTGGGAGACTAGTGTGTCAAGCTCCTCCAGGAACTCACCAGCAGGGCCTGGTGGGCGGTACACAACCGCGATGGTGAGCTTGACTGGATGAGAAACAGTGACAGCATGAAATTCAAAGGAGGAAGGAAGAATTGTGGCAGAGAAAAAAAGAGAGTATTTCCATTTGCTGGAAATTAGCAGGCCAGTACCACCGCCTCGCCTCGCAGCTCTGGGAGTGTGAGAGAAAGAGTACACATCTGACAGAGCAAGCGGAGTGTGGCAGTGTTTCTGGGGTGATCCAAGTCTCAGTTAGAGCAAGAAAGTTGAGGGAGAGCAGGGATGCGTAGCCTGAGATGAACTCAGCTTTCGGCACAGCCGACTGGCAGTTCCACAGCCCCCCTGCACCACTTGCTCAACGCGAGTTGAAAGAGTAGGATAGATAGATTAGTGGGGTCGCGGCGTCTGGGTGTGACCCAGCGTCTGTGCGACCACCGGAAAGAGGAGAGGACAGAAAAGAAAGCAAACACATGGTAGATCACAATACAATATACGGTTTATGAAGAGAAGAAGCACCAAATCTTCGCAGGTCGTTCTTGAAGAAGTCGGGCTTGAAAAAAGTCGCCTGTTCCTTTGTTCACCAAGCCTTTGTTTGCCTGACGCTTGAAAGCTGGCGCTTTCAAAGCAGCAGTGGTTTAAGACTGCTTCGCTGATTGCTAATTGTCTGCCAGGAGTGCAGGCCCTCCCGACAATTAACAAGGCAATTGGTTAGCTTGGTGAAACTACCTTCAATAGGGGCTATGACACAAAGAGAAACTGACAACTAGCAGCTAACAATAGACTACTGATTAAAGCACTACTACTTAAGCAATCAAAGTACAGCTAACAGCAACCTGGTAAGCAAGAAAAATATACTCAAACTATTCTCGATGAGTCAAGTAGTTCAGAAATCCCTCCAGAAGTTAAATACACACTGGAGTAAAAACTCTGCTGGACTGACTATAAACCTGAGTTGTGCAGGCCCTCCAGACAATTAACAAGGCAATTGGCTTAGCTTGGTGAAACTACTTCAATAGGGGCTATGACACAAAGAGAAACTGACCAAACTAGCAGCTAACAATAGACTACGATTAAAGCACTACTAACTTAAGCAATCAAAGTACAGCTAACAGCAACCCCGGTAAGCAAGAAAAATATACTCAAACTATTCTCGATGAGTCAAGTAGTTCAGAATCCCTCCAAAGTAAATACACAAATGTAAGTTTTCTAAGGGTACGAGAGCTGAAGCTGGGTTAAACACATCTTCACAGAAGGTAATTTCAGGGGTGGACACAGTAAGATACAAGATACACTGTTAAGCAAGATATGCGCCCAACAAACTTTCAGAATCTGAGTCAAAGACAACATTGCTGTCATGACACAGTAGGAAAAAGGCTAGGAGTACACCACAATTGTGGTGTGCTTGTAACCCACTTCCTTATGACATTTAAAAACATAAACCCAGAGGAAATGGGGAAACATTCCACGAAGGCGTAGTGGTGTGTAGTATGTCCTATGAAAGAATTTGAAACGGCTCTTCGTCAAACGTCTCCCAATGTCCCCTCCCAATACGCTTCAAAGAGTCTAGATTCTGGGAGCTTTGTTCTGAGACCCTAAAAATGAAGCTTCCCTTCTTTTTTAGGCTCTTTAAAAAAATGTCAAAGTTGGAGACACTGAAGTCCTTATTAGTGATATCATTTTTTTCCCTTTAGCTATTGGGAAAGAGTTTTAAATTGTCCTCAGTATATTATGGGGGGGGGGGTTAGGGTTATGGGACGTAATGGTCTGAGATCCCTGTATTTTCTCTATCCTGTGAATAAATGGCAAAGAGTTTAATGTTTTTGGATGGCATGACAGGGCCTCCATCCCAACCCACAATGAATCCTGTTTATTTAGACACCAGCTTATTATTTGTTTTATCTGGGCAGAATACATTTGGAAAAAGATATCCCACCCATATCTTTATTTTTGGGCCAATTTGGAAAATTCACTCGGGGTTTTTTATTGTTCCAAATATATTTGGATATCAAAGCACTGATCTTTTAAAAGAAACCCTGTGGTAGATAAGATTCTGAAATAGATAGTTTAACCCCACGGTTAGGATATTCAGCAGATTACATTCATCCTGCAAACAAAGTTTTGGGAAGGCTGCCCAAATCTTGCTTTATTTTTGCAATTAGAGGTTTCACAGTTTTGAGGAAGTTTAAAATCCTTCACGTTAGGCGTGATATTTAACAGGGAACCTTTTGGAGAGTAGGCCCTTTATATTAACTGACGCCGACAAGTCAGAGTCCATCAATTAACAAGATTTACAAAATTATCTCCTATCTGCATTTTGTCCAGCACTGAAACAGGAAGTCCCCTAGGGATAAAAATGAGTGCTGGATCCCTATTTCTGCCCAAGTGATCTTTAATATTCAAGGCATGCCTCACATTATCTGTGCCAAAACTGCACTTTAAAAAATCCAGTTTGGTCAACATTAATGAGTTTAGAGAGTACAGTTTCCAGCCCCTAGCGAGTGCCCTTTTGCGACCAGTTTTAAAACAACTCCAAGCAAACCCATTTGGTCTGTAGGAGGAACAATTGAGTGGGTCTTAGTCTCCACGTGCCTTTTGATAGAAATCAATCACCCTGTTGAAGTTTAGTTATGTAAATGTAAAAAAAAAAAAAAAAAAAAAAGCAATAACCAATATATACTACATGAAAGAACAAAAAAACTCTAGCCAAAGTGCTGCTTTTAAATTAAATTTCCCGACTTAGTTACACAGCAGAAATCAGTGGGGACAAGTTTTTTTTGATTAGGAACTTTTTTAGCCCAACATACCTCCAAGAGTCCACAAAATAAAAAAAAAACCTTTTTAATCAGTCATTCTAAAAAAAATGTAACAATTTTAAACAATTAATAGATATTTGTCTTTTAACACTTCAATGAAAATCATTCATCAATAAAAGGGAAAAGATTTTACTATCCCTATGTGCCATACTCCAGTGCAAAAACCCCGGAAACCCAATTCAGATGTTATAAAAATTATAAAAAAACCACCAAAAAGAACACCCCAGCAGACCCCGTTTAAGGGAAGGTAAGGCACCCCCCTGGCGTTTAACCCCCACGTTTTCGGTCCCCGGTTTTGGCAAAGGTCTGTGTGAAAACAAAAGCCCATGCTCAACACCTCACACCTCTTCTCACACTCATCTCTCTCACTTCTCTCCCCTCTCTCTCTTCTCTCCCCTCTCCCCCATCTCCCCTTTTCTCTCTCTTTTCTCTCTCTCTCTCTTCCCCTCTCTCTCTCTTCTCTCTCTCTCTCTCTCCCCTCTTCTCCCCCCCTCTCTCTCTCCTCTTCCCCTTTCTCTTCTCTTCTCCCCCCTCTCCCCTCTTCTCTCTCTCCCCTTCTCTCTCTCCTCCTCTCTCTCTCTCTCTCTTCTCTCCCCTCTTCTTCTCTTCCCCCCTCTCCCCTCTCTTCCTCTCTCTCTCCTCTCCCCCTCTCTCTCTCTTCTCTCACCTCCACTCCACCAAACAACACACCACACAACCAACCCACACACACACACAAAACACACACAAACACCCCCGCCTAATGGGGGTGGCACCCTGGGGGAAAAACCAGTGCCACAAACCCAACTGAGGGGAACTCTGGCACAGAACCCCCGGATCAAGTTTCAAAGAAATTATATTTTACTGGGTAAAACAGCAAAAACAAAAAACAAAATAACTTAAAACTTCAGCTTGTAAGGGGGTCTCCACAGCCTCCCTGTGCTCACAGGTTCAGCTCTTCCTCTTTGGACTGAAAATCCCCTTTTTATGTACAATCACCCCCCTGGGATTGTGATATTTTCAGTGGGGAAGAGGCTGCCGGGCTGAGGGCAGCGGGGGGATGTGCCCCTTTCCCCCACATTTTTTCACTAGCAGATCCCCTTGGTCGCCCACGGGGGTAAAAAATTTTTGCAACAGTGACCTTTCAACAGTGCCGGGGCCCCATGGGGTTAAATGATTTAAAAAATGTTGAGGTGATTTTAACGGGTTCATTCGTTATTAGCAACAAAGTTTTTTAAACTAGCTGGCTAATGCTAAGGGGGCTATTATTGATGTCCCTACGTGTTGAGGGGCCCAAAATCCCTGTAGACTTGTTAAAGTTGTAATAGAAAAAAAACATCCAAAGAGTTAAATAATAAAAAATATAATAACTGTATATACCCAAATTGGTTTTTCAGATTAGCAAATCACTAAAGTAAACAAAAAAATTACATAAACAATAATAAGGAAACATCTTTGCTTTTATTTCTTTTAGGGGCTACAACATATTTGGGGCAAACACAGGGGGAAAGGGGGCCCCAAAAAATTTCACAGTTCTTTTCACAGAAAATTGAAGTCTGACAGAGAAGTCATAGAGGAGGGTTACTTTTAAATTTTATCGTTTGGCATAACCTGCCCTTCCAGGTGTGAAGCACACAGGCAAGCTATTCAGGAAAATGATTTGAAATGCAAAAAATATGCCTTCATCAACCAAACAGCAGCATTTTGAAATGGGACTGGAACGTTCAAGGACGAACATTCAGGAAATTTTTCCCGGGCAGAAAAAAGGCCAACAGTATTTTTGGTTTACGAAAGCAACGTAATTTTTGAGGGGAATGTGTCATTTTAGCCCGGTACTATAATGAAACACAGGAAAGGTAACAGTTGGATTTTTAGACATGCCAGTGTGCAATGAGGCAAAGCTCAAACATATTCAACTCATTGATCATCCATGCATCAAAGGCCCAGAATGGTCTTTTTTGTAGGATTTTTCAGTGATGACTGCAATGTGATGATTGGCAAAAACAACTTGTCTTATCAAGAGTGAAAGCGCAGGCCCCTCATATTTACTTGGTCAAACTGCTGCTAAGGAGCTCTCAATGTCACCTGAAGAACTGCTCATTGATATCTACTACTACTTTGAGAAAAGTTCCAAATGAGAGAAGACCTAAAACAGTTGAAATTTGTTCCCCAGCAGAGAGTACAAAAGCATTGTCCTACACGCTGGCTTTCTTTAGGAAAAGGTTTAGACCATCTGCTCCACCAGTGGCCAGCCTTTCTTTCATATTTTGAGTCAAAACAGTGAGAATCAGAAGTCATCTCATATTCCAAAGAGGCTGAAAGACCCCCAAATGAAAATATACACATGCTTTCTCCATAATGTCACCCCGTTTTGACAAATTCAGTTAGATTTTTCAAAACAAGGCACCTATCCTCTTCAAGTTGGATCAGAGGTACAAGAGCTCCTGCATGACATAGCAAACAGATTTATTGAGCCAAAGGTATTGAGAGAACAGAACATTCAGGAGATAGATGTGAGCAACCCTGAAATTCACTGCCCAGATGAAGAGCTTTTTATTGGGTACCTGGGAAGGAGGCAATTGCTATGCGAGGAAGCACAAGAGTCCCTCCCTTACAAACAAAGCAGTTCTTCAAAGATACCAGAGCAGCTATGTCAGGAGCTTTCAAAAAGTCTTGGAGAAGTTCCCAATGAGAGACCAAATCTTGTCTGTGGTCAATACAGAGAGCCAAGATGAGGTGAATCCAGAGCAGATTTTGACTTTGGCAGAGAGATTTCCAAATGATTTTCCAAATGTAACCAAGGCAGATGCCAGCTCCACTTGGAAGTCCTGGATTATGTCTCAACTAACCTTGAAGGACTGGTGCTAAACTACAAAAGTTTCCCAGTTGATGAGTTTTGGGGAAGCTGTCCAAAGTAATTCTGTGAGCACAGGGCAGTTGAGATTCAAAGAGCTCTGCCATTGATGAAGTTGCTTTTGGTGCTGCCAAATTTAAATTGTGAAAGGGCATTGCGTCACATTAAGACAGAATTCAGAAGTCAGCTGTCTCACAAAACACTTGTGAATCTGATGTTTTTGCAAAATTAACAAATTCATTGACACAGACTGCTATGAGGTTGAGACTGCAAAATGCTCAAATCTGCTAAACAAGCCACATCACAAATACAAAAGGGAAAATTTGCAAAAGAAATAGAAAAGCTATTTTCATTAGCATTAGCTATTAGCATTGAGACTGCCAACAAAAGATTAAAAAATATATATATATAAAATATTAGCATTGAGACTGCCAACAAAATACTCAACAAGGAAATATATATTATATATATATATGTGTGTGTAAATAGTTTCAATATGTGATCAAATTTCATTTGTGTTCTTTCATAATCAAATGTCCTGTATTCATACACCTTGGAGGTCAACCGGGGGTGGTGGTGCTACCTCCTGAAATGAGTTTTTGCAGGGTGGGATGTCTGGTCTTGACAACTCGCCTAACATGCAAAAACAGACTTTGCTATGAACCCATGACAACAACTTCCACAGGCCGTATCCGACCCTTCCAACTTCACTGTTCTGCCTCTGCTCCCAAAGTTCCGCAATATCTAAATATTTTCCCGCTCGTTTGCCTCGTCAACAAGTCTTCCCAAGGAGAGGGGCGCTCAATAATAAACAATTTTCCACACTCTGAAGGGAAATTGCAGTTAATGCAGCAGCGGATGTACAAAGTAGCAAGAAAGAAGCACAGAGCAATACAATATACAGATAAAAAATACAGTATCAAGAATAAAAGAAATATACTATCTACATGAATAAAACTATGTCTAAAAATGGAGCTCCCACTATTTTCCACGAGGACGCCCAAAACTATATCCTAATACGGAGCCCTACATCAGACAGAGACAAAGGCAGGAGGGCGAGTTAACGGGCCAGCAGGCCGCTTTATTTGCAACCGCAACCCAAAAATGACCTGATCTGACAGCCGCTTTTCAGCTCTGTCTCTCTCGGTCGGCCACCTCCTTGTCCCGGCAGGTCAGCCGCGGAGCACCAAAGCTCCAGTCTGCCAGGCTTCCAGGACATCCCAGCTCCAACCCCGACTGGGCAGTTTTTTCCCAGGCTTCATCCTCCAGGGCCCGGGCGGGGCCCGCCGCTGCTGGTCCCGCTCGCTCTCCCCACTCCATAGTCGGCCCGTCAAGCACTCAGTCACAGACTCTCACTCAAAATGCTCTCCCTTCACACATGCACACACAGGTTAAAAGGGCCCGGCCGTAATTGCCGCAGCCGGTGCTGGATCCAAGGAGATTCAGTCCACTGACTCAACTCTGGATCCAGCCTACGCCTCACCTGCACCCCCCCCCCAGTCTGCCACACTGCTATACCAATAAAGTTTATTACTATTATTTAGTAACAGTATTAGTGTAGAAAACATTCTTCATGACACATCAGGGAGACGAGAAACACCGGAAGGGTTATTTGTAATTTGCTTACAGATTCAGACATTTGCGCAAAGAAAACTTTTAAGAGAAACACCCAAATACATTTCCCCCCTTTTTTTTCAGAGTCCAACACTGAGATCCCATGGCTTCACATTCGCCATCTGCTGCCCAAAAAACTTGGATAAGTTCTACAGAATATACTGGCTCTTTGACCACCCCACCCTGTTACCAAACAGTCAACTGGACCATGTTCAATGACACCATCACTGTGTCAGGAAACAGGTCAGCCACAATTACCTTTTAAATTGGATTACATAGTTTAATACAGTGTACTGTATACCTTGCTTTGAGCTCTATGTAATCCATGTCAGTATGCCCTTCTTAGTCTGTGAGATAAATGTCAAATTTTGTCGAACATTTATTGAGACTGTCACATCTTGTGCTGTTTTTCTTTATGGGAGCCCATTTCCGCCAATGTGATGAAAAAAGTAAGTAAGTTATTATATTGAGAAACTTTCTCTAATGATTAGTATCTCAAAAATAATGACTTAGTATCTCAAAATAATGAGAAACTTTCTCAAAATAATGACATAGTAACTCAAAATAATGAGTTAGATATCTCAAAATAATGAGAAACTTTCTCAAAATAATGAGTTGGTATCTCAAAATACTGAGAAAGTTTCTCAAAATAATGAATTGGTATCTCAAAATAATGACTTAGTATCTCAAAATGAGAAACTTTCTCAAAAATAATGACAGTAATAATGTCACTTTTACTTTTCGATCACAATGTTAAAATAAACCAAAAAACACTTACATTTTAGCTCATTTTCCAACTCCACTGACTGTCCAGACGTGTCCTGGAAACACTTCCGTTGTCGTTTGGCGTAATTGCAGCGCGTTTCTGTAATGTGTTGTGTTTGTCTGTAATTTGTTGCGTGATGTTGTCAAATTGATGAAGATGTTTTCTTAATTTGTTGCGTGTGTTGTCAAATTGATGAAGATGTTTTCTTAATTGCTTGTGTTTTGTCTACTTGCATGTGTTTTCTTAAGTTGCAGCGCGTTGAGCTCTCAGGGCCACCGTACAAATGTGACCCTGGCTGTCTTTCACAATGTCCAGAGACCCAATAATATCCAGCTGCAGCCCGGAGACAAGTCCCTGACATGACAACGCCTGTGGTATGATGGAAGCGCCCTTGGTGTGACGGAAGTGGCTGTCACGTTTTTTCTTTTTACAAATTTAATTTACAAACTTCTTATAACTTAGCCATTGCCATTACCTTTTTTTTTAAAAAATAAAATCTAAAATGGCGCTGTATTGTTTAAATTCACAAAGAATTTATTGGCCATTTGTTTGAAATAAAACAAAAACATTGTGCTGTTTTCCCTAATGTCCTGTGGTACATGTAAAACTTATAAAAAAAGGCTTGAATTTGCAACTAATATATTTTAATCATTAGTCATATTGAATCAAAAGAAACCAATATTATATCCAACTGTACTAAGCAGTAATACCATTACAGGTTTATGAGCAATCCCCTCCCCCTAACATCTCTCCCATATAAACCCTGCAACTCAAATCAAATTGCTTCTATATGGAGAGATTTATCAACTAGTATTTATTTATTCATTTAATGTTCCTAATACATATAATTTACATGTTTTATGGGGTAATTCCTTTGTAGCATCTTAAATGATACTTTACTTTATTAATGAAATATGCATTAGTAATTGCTCAAGCTCTCTTCCACTGAATACCCTCAAAGAACAGAATACTGTTGACAATGGAACATAATTTAACTAATTCACATTTCCTAGTAACTGTTAGAATTCCATGACAATTCCAAACCAAAACTGATAGAAAAGAGCTTTTATTTTTGTAAAGGATATCTTATTATTCCATATAAAAAGGCAAACTCAAAAGTTATTTTAAGAAGTTAATTTTATCTGTAACAAACAACTTTTGTAAACTGTTATAGTTGTAAAAGAAGTCACTGAAAAACATGATACCATTGCACACGTGCGTTTCGCTTTCTCAAATTCCTGTTATTAATCTTCCGTTGTGCATACTTCCTTCTTCCGTCATGCCAGGGGCGCTTCCATCATGCCACAGGCGTTGTCACGCCAGGAACCCTTTCTCCGGGGCTGCAGCTGGACCCTACTCCAGAGACCAGTGTCTCAGTTTGTGGTTTACTGATGGATGAATGAATAGAAAACACAAAGCTGAACATGAAAATATGTCTACAAATATGATTTGATGGAGAAAGTTTCCATACAAATAATTTATTACAACTATTCATACTTTTAATACTTTCAATATGTTTAATACTATGATTTCTATTACATTTTTTTCAATACTATTACTACTACTACAGCTGTAAATGGTACTACATATTTCTGCTATAATTCAACTACTACTACTACTACTACTAGTACTACTGCTACTACTTTTGCTACTACTACTGCTGTTACTACTCCTGTTACTACATCTACTAATACTTCTGCCATTAGTACTTCTGCTAATACTTCAACTACTACTACTTCTACTGCAGCTATTACTAACAGCCACCAGAGAGAGACTGTCAAATGTGACCTGGCTTTCACAATGTCCACAGACCAGAGACTGAGTTTGTGGTTTACTGATGACTGAATAGAAAACACAAACCAACCCGTTTCTAGGTTTAGCTTGGTGTCGAGAGCACAACAATATCTACAAGTACTTGCTCTACATCGGTGCTCCAAAACCATGCTTGCCCATCTCTTCCGATAGCAATGACAGAAAGCTAGCTAGTGCATGCGACGTTGTGATGGTGGGCCCTAAGTCAAAATATTGAGAACGTTTCTCATTATTTTAAGATATTAAGTCAATATTTTGAGAAAGTTTTTCATTATTTTGAGATACTAAGTGATTATTTTGAGATACTAAGTCATTATTTTGAGACACTAACTCATTATTTTGAGATACTAACTCATCATTTTGA
This sequence comes from Hoplostethus atlanticus, assembly GCA_034670405.1. Taxonomy (NCBI): domain Eukaryota; kingdom Metazoa; phylum Chordata; class Actinopteri; order Trachichthyiformes; family Trachichthyidae; genus Hoplostethus; species Hoplostethus atlanticus. The sequence goes on from JAXDDX010000846.1 coordinate 16,150, forward strand.
GAAGGTTTTTCATTATTTTGAGATACTAAGTGATTATTTTGAGATACTAAGTCATTATTTTGAGAAAGTTTCTCATTATTTTGAGATACTAAATCATTATTTTGAGAACGTTTCTCATTATAATGACTTACAGGATCTTTTCTTTTCATCACATTGGCGGAAATGGGCTTCCATACTTTCTTGTCTCCTGCCCATGTGCTACTTTCTTGTTGGATTTCAAAAAAACATTTCCTGTGGATATGGTTTGTAAACATATCAGCATATTACAATTAACAGCAACATAAAAAATGAATAGTCCACACAGCATGTGGAAGTAAAGAATCCAAAGGCTAATAAAGTAGCTCATTACAATCCTTCATTATGAAATGAAACACTCGAGAAAACACACTCAAGACTAATAGTACATTCCCACCAAGCATATTCAGAGCAGTTTATTTGAACTCTGGAGCATGTACTTGTTTAGTTTTGTTTGTTTGGCCAGGTGAGAAAATATGAAAAAACGAACTGAGGTAATCCCTTGGATTACGTTACTAATTATAGTTTTGATCGGGAAACTAGTAACTGTAATGAAATACATTTTTTTTAACCTACCCACCCCTTGGTTGTCAATGACAGAACTGTCTTCATCTTGAGTGTGTTTGGTGATTTACAGTTGGCAGCTCTTGAGGAAACTCTGAAAGTGGGCCAGAGTCCAGCACCTCAACAAAAAACTTCAGAGCCCCACAGCTCCTCCACGGGAGGAGGGTCCTCACCTCTTTTACTGCATCGCCCATAGTAGGAGGTAAATATGTCTTCTTAATCACCCAATGTCCCATTGTAGACAATCTGCCTTTTTTCTCATTATCTTTGACTTGACCTGGGAAATATGTGGCTCCACCATCAGTGTGGAAGAGTCAACCTCGGTAAATTGACCCCTAAACAACCAGGTCAAGATTAGGTTTAAGATCCAGGTCAAATTCCGCTCCATTGTGAAAGTTAAATATTTAACACTAGAAAGACTAAGCAATTTTGGGTGTCTAAGAGAAGGCAACAAGCTGTCAGCTGAAGGGGGTGAATATGATTATACCTACTATTTGCTGTACAGAAAGTACAAAACCAGAGTTTGAAATTCAAAACAGCGGCCGATTGCCAACGACTTGGCATTTCTAGTGTTTTGATATTTTTAGCAAATCCAAAAGCACAAACTTCAAATGTCATATGGGCTTGTGCATGTGCCCTTGTCAAGGGTCTTATCTTAGGTAAACTAAGCCATGCTTAATGGCATGATAACATTCAACTTTTGGAACCAGTCCAACAGAAATAACTACATGAGGTATCTCCATACTATTCACACAGCATGTTAGTTAGATACCAAACTGCATTTCGTTGTGTCACAGTACTTGTACTCTGTGCAATGACAATAAAGTTGAATCTAATCTAATCTAGTGGTTCAAAGGTGTAAATGTGACCTTCAGCTCATAATAATGCTTCTTATACATTTAATCCACTCTATGTTACAAAGACCTACACATACAATGTAGTTAAAGAAGAGCCTAATGACTTAAAGTAGTATGCATTTCCACATTTCATGTCATACAGGTGGCTCTGTATCCCACGTAGTGGAGGCGGACTTTTCAAAGAATCACCTCTCATCCAATGGAGGGCAAGGTAAAACTGTGAATGCTTAACCCTGACATTCCACCCTCCAAACCATTATAACAGACATGACTGCTGTTACATCAAAGATTGCAACGGAAATACATCAGTGACTTTATTGTGTCATTCTTGACAATTTTATTTCATGTATTTTACTTATAATATGTCAAATAAGTTAACCCCAGATATCTATTTTGATAAGGCCTGGTACCACATGACAGCACTCCTTATCGCAATAATTCCATTTTATGTGTTCTCAGCACTGTTTATACATACAGTTTAATTTAAGTTGTGTGCATTTGACGTAATGACTTTAGAATACTCAGCTCGAGTGCAGCCCTTTGATTTCATCCTATTATCAGTAGCCAGCGGAGCACTCTTGTGTTGGTCGAAAACATATCACACATTAAACAAGAGCCTGTGTTTTATCTCTCTGCCACTGGCCGACTGTGTTTCATGGAGGGCATGAACAGATTGTTACGATCGTGTTACAAGACCCAAGTGCAAACTACAGACACAGAGACGATGGTAGGGAAAAACCAGGGGAATAGTACAGAGAATGGCAAGGTAGGAATTGGCAAGCTGGGGAGACGGGCTGGTGCAGGAGCGGGGTGAACGGAGCTGGCAGACAGGACGACAGGCAGGGAACCAGGAAGACAGACAGGCAGGCAGGTAGACAGGCGGTGGTAGGTCGGCAGCCGGGGAGTCAGGGAAGGAGACTGGGTCTGGATACAGGACAACAGGTTAGTAAAAGGCGTAGGAGAAACTTTGAGATAAATCTGCAAAGCGGCCGAGAAGCGAGACTGACGGGGCAGTACAAACAACGATCTGGCGATGAGTGGTTGGAAAGCCGGGGTTTTTATACAGGAGGAGATGACTTGATGGATTGCAGGTGTGCGGGTAGAGCAGGTGAGCGGGAGGTGGTGATGAGCCAGGGAGGAGCCGGAGTCTGGAGCCACGCCCGCCAACACATACACACAAGACAGACAGAGAGAGACTGCTAGGAGGCAGAAGTGGAGGGCGTGACACAGATTGTATGGTCTTACTAACTAACATGTCTCTCTCTCCTTGTTTTTTTATGCACCACAGCAAGTTTATCAAAAGGTAGGCCTCTCACTGCCGTCGTTAAACTCATAACTCATAAAACCTACATTTATTTTTGGAATGAATACACAAATTTTATATTTTGTAATACATGGAATTTTGAAATGCTGGCAAACTGATAAACCCATACAATTTAAAATATGTAAAACTAGCATTCATCAATACACAGGATAAGATGTTACTATTTCTCATAGAAGCCCAATTCAGATTTTATAAGAATAAGAATACTAAAACCCACCAAATGAACACCATAGCAGACATCAGATCACACCGTCTACATTGTCATTTGTCAGGTGGCACCATTTGCTAGCTACCTACTCTAGCACTACTAGAAACTTAGGTTTGTACTGAAATAATCTCAACCAAAACTTTCTAACCAATTACATATTTGATTGACAGGTGATATCTTGGCTATAGCTTTTGGAGCTCTCTTGGCTGCCACCTTGCTTTTTTTGCTATCTATGGCTACCAACAAAGGACAAAGTACTCCAGGTATGTCACAGACACATCTCTTCTTGCTACCGGTTACATTGTCTACTACTATTTTCCAAAAATGGGGAGAGTATTTTGTTAGACATTCGAACCATAAAAGCAACTGTCCATTACCTGGATGCTTTTGGCTAAAGGGGGAATTCCTCTGTGGAATAATTTGGAGAGATAGATGTTTTTAACTCAAGAACAAATTTGTAATGAATTGGTTGGAGAAGAATGAAGTGATATGGCTCTTTTGTCGTGCCAGCGCAACCGCAGCGCAGGCAATGTTCACTGGCACATTGGCAATTTCAGGAGGCGCAATGGCGCAACTTTTCCCCGCCGTTGTCAGTTTGGTAATTTGGTGAATAGAATTGCGCCGGGAGGGCGCAACAGGGGGTGGTGTCAATAAAAAAACAGCTGTGCAGTGGAATTTTGATGTCAGTTTTGGGGTGAAGTTACACTTCCACCTTCCACCTATGAAGATCACGTCTAAAATGCAAGTCATCACGCAGTGCTATTTTCATGGCTTTGCACACGTGAACATAGACCTATCTAAAATCCCACAAACCGTTTTTTTTGTCAGGCTATATTGTACCCATTACATTAATGTACAGTCATTTAGCAGACGCTTTTATCCAAAGCGACTTACAATAAGTGCATTCAACGTAGGTAGGCACGAGAACTACTAGTCCAGAAATCCTAAGGATTTCCTTAACAAGCCTAAGAGCATAACCAGTGTAGGTAAAAGTGCAATACATTTTT
>JAXDDX010000847.1:0-20011 GCA_034670405.1 Hoplostethus atlanticus
TCATGATTAAAAATAATTAGTATCATGATACAAAAAAAGTATATGTGATTATTTGAACATGCTTTAATCTTACCATTTTGAATCTGTTATTGTTCAAGTATGACTTAAGCAATTTAATACACGCAAATCAACACATCTTTTAAAGGGTTCTTCGGGCCAAATCACTTAAAATGGGAGTCCACGGCGTCATGAAAATCAGCTTAGGGATCCTGAACATGAAAACCTTCTGCTCTAGTTGTGGATCATGTGTCTTACTTTTGTCGGTTGTCATGAAACAGCCTACCTCTTTCTGGGTAGAGTTGAACCTGCTAATAGACATAGAAGAGTTGTTCTTAATGCTGTGCTTAGTGGCTCAAGTGCCTCTACTCTAGGTTTCAGCTGCTTCTGTGAAATTGTTATTAAATGCCATGCTGTTATGATAATTTACAATTAAAAACTCAATGTGTAATGATTTGAGTGTACTTAACCCTCAGGCATCATTATGGACATTTTTGTCCATTTGAGCAAATTTTTCCTCTTGATCTGGCCATCATTTTGGCTGTGTTAGTGCATATGACACAATTGTTTTGTAAGAAAGTCTCTCTCGACAAATTTTGGAATTCAAATTTAATTTTTCTAATAGATCAATAGAACACTGTGAAAAAAATGTACTACCCTCTTAAGTCATTAAGGACAAAAATGTCCACTTCCAAAAAACTGCTATAAAAACTTTACAGATTAATATTTTTTTCTGCATAAATCTCTTACTTCAGCCCTGCTCAAAACTACCAAACATTCAATCATTTTGAGGATTTTAACCCTTTAAATGCCAGTTTGATTACTTGATGTCACTGTTGTTATTTATGAAAAAAACACAAAAATGTATGTTTTTTCCCTAAAAAAATATTAGCATCATGTAATCAAACTGGCATTTAAAGGGTTAAAATCCTGATAATTATTCAATATTTGATAGTTTTGATCAGGACTGAAGTTGATCAAAAGACTTAACCCAAAAAAGCAGAAACAAATATTATTTTTATAGCAGTTTTTGGAAGTGGACATTTTTGTCCTTAATGACTTAAGAGGGTAGTAAATTAAACTGATGCCTGAGGGTTAAACCTACAGGTGCTCAGGGTTTCTGTAGGCCTTCCCCTCTTGGTCAACTGTGCCTTTGATAGGAAAATATTGAATTACAAATGACTTGCTTGTTGGGTGAGAGAGAGGTGACTGAACCTCATTGTTATAATGATTAATAACATCCTGATTGACGAGGAATATTTAATCGAAATAATTCTAACTTGTACTAGTAAACGTGCTGCTGATAAACACCAAACTGGCAGATTTGCACTTAGTTTCTAAACAAATAACATTATATCTCAGTGCTGTGGTGGTCTCTTAACACTCAGGGCTCTATTTTCGTGAATCCAGGTGCAGGAGGAGGCGCTAGCTTGCAGCGCAAGCTTACTTGGGCGTGGCCAAGAGATTTTTGGTAATTTTGTGACCAGAGGTGAAGACGCAGTGAGGGCGCAGTGGTGTAAGAGGCTGGATCAAGTGAAATAAATTATCAGTAGGTGTGGTAGGGGCCTTGACCAATCAAATCGGCATTAAAAGCTGTGCACTCCCTGATGTACGGATATTTTGGAGAGGCCAATTAGACAGGCTTCCAATGTTCTTGTCCAGGAAGTGCAGTTCGGTGCTGAATGTATGACACCCTGATTATAAACATGCTGCACCCCAAATATGTCCCCACAGATAATCCGCCTCACGTTTCTAGTGAAAGTCCCGGTCACTATGTGTTTCCGATCCGATCACTGTATCCGTGCGTAATTATGCTGATGTGATAGTGTAGAAAACAGTCACAATATAACATACCATGCAGTTAGGTTGTAGAAAAATACTGGCGCGAAAATAGAGCCCTCAATATAAATGTTGTGAAACAGAGCAGTCTCAAAATGAACACCTAAGCCTTCTTTTGAGCCAGAAGAAAACATGCACTGATATCACTACCAGTTCAGCTCATAGGAGCTTTTGTCAACAACACAAAAATGTCCACCATAAAGTGTACTTCTTGATCACACATTTCTTAGATTTAAAATAACCTTCCTATACATTTAAAAGAACCTTGTGTGTAGTGCATCTTGAACCCTATCTAGGCAACTGCTTGAGGTTAACTATTGTAATTGATACCACTTACTCTTATTTTTGGACATGGCTTTCAGTTTTGGAGGGGCTGGGGGTGGAGGAGGCGATGGCAAGTGAGGCACAGCCTTTTTCTTGATGGACAAATTGTCATCCTCCTCATCATCTTTCCACCAATATGGCCTTTTTCTTTTTCTAAAAGTATATCAACAATGTGAGTACAGAGCAAAATTGCCAACATTATGAAATCCATTTTAATTGTATAGCAAATACCCAAATTACACTGCTGTTACATGCCATTATATGCAATTACATGTTGTAATTCAATGGCAGCACATTTCTAGTATGCGTAAAATATTAATTTTGAAATAAATAAACTGACAAACTGACTGAAATAAATCTGAAGTACTGCCACTACTTACCTGTTTAACACATTGGTTGGACAATTGACTGTTAACTGCTTAACGATTATACATCCCTGTATCTGTGTTTGTATGTGTGCCATATGTCAATTGCTAGTTCAGTAAGAACATATTCAAGATTCAAGATTCAAGAGTTTAATTGTCACATACACACACGAGGTGTGTAGTGAAATGCAAAGTGGCAATGCTTAGCAGAAATGTGCAAAATAACAGGTTCACACTATTTACAATAACCAACACAATATTTACAATGTCACAGTTTTTAAGAGCTCTATATAAAAGCAACACAATATTTACAATAAGAGCAGTTTATAAAAAAATATAGTAAAAAAAGGGAAAATTGTATGTATAATATAATATAAATTATAAATTATGTGTAGTCTTTACCTAAGTGTGTGTGTGTTCATAAGAGGGGCAGTGTGTGTGTCTTGGTGGGGGCCCTGGTGAGGTCAGAGTTCACAGTCCTGATGGCCTGAGGAAAGAAACTCCGTCTCAGTCTCTCTGTTTTGGCAGCGTGACTACGGAGGCGCTTGCCTGACCGCAGCAGCTGAAACAGACCGTTGTTGGGGTGGTGAGGATCCTTCATGATCCTGCAGGCTCTGGTTCTGCACCTCCTGGTGTACAAGTCCTGCAGGGTGGGGAGTGTAGTTCCAATAGTGCGCTCAGCCGAACGCACTACTCTCTGCAGAGCCTTCCTGTCCTGAGCGGAGCTGCTGCCAAACCAGGCAGTGATGCTTCCTGTCAGGATGCTCTCCACAGCTCCAGAGTAGAAGGACTGAAGGATCCTCCAGGGAGACTTTAAATTTCCTCAGTTGCCTGAGGTGGTAAAGGCGCTGCCTCGCCTTTCTCACCAGAGTGTCAGTGTGTGTGGACCATGTGAGATCTTCGGTGATGTGGACTCCCAGGTATTTATACCTGCTCACCCTCTCCACAGTATTCCCATTAATCCCCAGTGGTGAGTACGTCCTCTGTTGTTGTGTCCTCCTAAAGTCCACAATCAGCTCCTTAGTTTTGGTGACATTCAGGAGGAGGCTGTTGTCCTGGCACCAGAGTGACAGATCAGCAACTTCCTTCAGGTAGGCCTTCTCGTCGTTGTTGGAGATCAGGCCCACCACCACTGTGTCATCCGCAAACTTAATGATGGTGTTGGAGCTGAACCTGGCCACACAGTCATGTGTGTACAGGGAGTACAGTAGGGGGCTGAGGACGCAACCCTGGGGGGATCCTGTGTTCAGGGTGAGGGGGTTGGAGGTGTGTCTACCCACCCTGACCACCTGGGGCCTGGCGGTCAGGAAGTCCAGGATCCAGGCACACAGGGGGGTGTTCAGTCCCAGCTCAATCAACTTGCCAGCCAGTCTGGTGGGGACTATGGTATTGAAAGCTGAACTATAGTCAATGAACAGCAGTCTCACATAGCCCCCCTTCCGGCTGTCCAGATGAGAGAGTGTGGTGTGCAGTACCTGGGAGACAGCATCATCCGTGGATCTGTTGGGACGATAAGCAAACTGCAGCGGGTCCATGGAGCAAGGGAGGAAGGCGCAGATGTAGTCCTTTATCAGCCTCTCGAAGCATTTCATGACCACCGAGGTGAGGGCCACCGGTCGGTAGTCATTCAAGCATGCTGGAGAAGCATTCTTGGGCACAGGGACAATAGTGGATCTCTTGAAGCAGGCGGGGACCACAGACTCAGCCAGGGAGATGTTGAATATAGTGGTGAACACTGGAGCTAGCTGATTAGCACAGGTCTTCAGTACTCGTCCAGATATGCCATCTGGACCAGCAGCTTTCCTGGTGTTCACCCTCGTCAGAGCCCTCCTCACACTGTGCTCGGTCACAGAGAGTGTGTGTTCATCCCCAGCGGTAGAACTCACTCCGGTTGCGCTAACGGTGATGTTGTTAGCCGGCGAGCTAGCGCTGTTGTTGCTAGCCTCAAACCGTGCATAGAATGAGTTCAGGTCCTCCGCTAGGGATGCGTCGGCACTCACAATTGCGGGGGGTCTGCCCTGGTAGTCCGTTATAGTCCGTAGCCCCTGCCATAGGCGTCTGGTGTCGCACTGCTCCATCTGCGACTCCACTCTGTCCCTATACCTCCTCTTGGCCTCCTTCACCGCCCTTCTCAGTCCATAGGACGCTGCCTTGTGCTCGTCCATGTTGCCGGATACAAGACCGGAGTTATAGGCAGCAGTGCGGGCGTTCAAAGCGTCGCGGATGGATTTATCAACCCACGGTTTTTGGTTAGGAAAGGACCTAACTTTCACCGTGGGGACGATGGTATCCACTAGCGTTGCTATGAAGCTCGTTACTACTTCCGTAAACTCGCTGACGTCCCTGGAACTGGATTGGAACATGTCCCAGTCGACGTCACGCAGAGCGTCCTGTAGCTCAGCCTCTGATTGGTCAGACCACCGCTTTACGTCCCTCGTCACTACCGCTTCCCGTGCTATCCTTTGTTTATACTCCGGTAGCAGGAAAATGGCGGCATGGTCTGACTTGCCGAACGGAGGTAGAGAGACAGCCTTGTAGCCTCTCTTGAACGGCGTATAGCAGTGGTCCAACGTTCTTTCCCCTCTGGTAGCACACGTAATGTGCTGGTGAAAGTTCGGCATGACTTTTTTTAGGTTCGCCCTATTAAAGTCCCCAGCCACCACCATAGCCGCGTCGGGATGCTTGTTCTGATGCCGACATAACACATCATGTAGGTCCGATAGTGCTACGTCGGTGTCCGCTTGTGGTGGTATGTAGACGGCTGTGGTGATGACCGAGCTGAACTCCCGGGGAAGGTAGAATGGACGGCATGAGATAGTCAGATGTTCCAGGTTCGACGAGCAGGAACGAGAAAGAGTCTTAATGTCCTTGGGGTTGCACCACTTGTTGTTGGTCATGAAGCAAACCCCTCCACCCTTAGATTTGCCAGACTCTTCCGTTCTATCCGCACGGAAAACAGAGAAGGACTCGTTTGGGCATATGACTCGATCCGGCACCAGCGGGGTCAGCCATGTTTCCGTCAGACAAAAGACGTTACAATCCCTCATGTCCCGTTGGAATCTAATCCTCGCCCTAACATCATCCAACTTATTATCCAGAGACTGGACGTTAGCAAGAAGGATGCTGGGCAGAGGTGGACGGTGGGCTTGAACTCTCAGTCTGTTCCGAATTCCGCTCCGTTTTCCCCGATGTTTCCTCCTTCGTCTCCCCGTAGGTGAGTCTCCACTGTTGTTGTTGTGGCTCGCTCGTACTATCTCTGCCGGCCACGCTGGGTCGATGGGAAAAGTGGACAAAAACCTTTGTTTTGCGCAAAAGTGTATGTCCAGAAGTGTGCTTCAGATATTCAGATATGTGGACATTTTCGAAATACTAAGTCACAAATCTAGGAAACTTATTACTGTCAAATGGAACTCTCCTGTTGGGGACTGTGACCTTGCATCCACCCTGTAAGGTCAACAACACTTTTAAAAGTAAAATTCACAATATACCTAGTCTTCTTCTCTCCCTCCACATCTGAATTTAAATCTGATGTCTCTCATGAATCTCTCCCATTTTTTGATGACCTTGTCCATTATGTCTGTGAGGGAAACAAAGACAAACGTCTTTTTTGCATTCTTCAGTTTTATTTACTGTGTGACTACCTTAGATGTTGATTAATTAGATTTGTATGGTAATTTGTAGAGCAGAATGAAAGTTCTGGAGAACGAGGTTGAGCATAATGTTGCATTTAATTTGAATAAATTATGCTTATATTAAATATCCTACAAACTGTATATTTTGTTTTTAGATTACCTGATTCGTATAGGACCCGAACCTGATGTTGTGTCCACCCTCTCTCTGGCTGTGGGGCCTCCCTGGCCTTAATGCTCCGGAGGAGCGCTGTCTGGTCCTTATATGGGGGCCACCATGCCAGGCAACCATCCACCCATTCCTTGGCCACCGGACCGGTGGATTTTTCCTTTAGAAACTCAACCAAGGCATACATGGTCGACCTGATGGACACCATGTTAAAACCCATGTATGCATGCCACACACAAATGCCACAATGCACCCACCCAACCGGAAAAACAAAACAAAACCAAAAGAAAAAGAAGAGGGGAATGGAAACAAATTTTCCCTCAAAGGGCACCAGGAACACTTTCTCATCTATGCATTCAATCTCAGTTGGTTCAGAAATGACATCTACAACTGTAATGCCGAATGTTTCTGATGGCAATGGATAGTCAAAAAATGACCCTTGATTGGCTAATTTGCTAAACACAATGTATGTTTCACCTCTGCAGGAAATAATGTTGTTAACCTTCACAACAGAACCCCCACTGGACACAAATCTGTTTGCCTGGTCCAGCTTTATTGTGAAGCGGTTGGTTTTGACCACACTAAACTGGGCTATCTCTAAACCTCTAAATGATTCAGGTACCGGACCAGATAGGTGGTGTTTTTTCAGTTGAAATGTTCTGGTTTTTTTTTACTGGTTGGCCTCAGAGGGGTCTCTGATAATCGCCTCACAATTTGGCTGAGTGGAGACTGTGGCTTCTTGAGGTTGTGCAGAAAAGTTTCATATTTGAAACTACTGAAATTATCCAACACCCCATAATTTCTAACATCTTTTGCCAGGTGTATTACATTATGCACATTGTAAGAAATGTACTTTTTCCCATACAGTTCCCCAAAATGCTGCACAAATAAAACCAGAAGTGCATTTGAGTATTTCATGTACTCTTCTGTGAGTCTTGGATTTGAAAGAATGAGGATCCCCACAAAAAGCAGCAAGACGTTATGATAAATCGCAGTGTTTACAATGCCTTTCAAAATAATAGGTCCTGTGTATAACAGAAACTGTCTAAATTCTGTAGCCTTCCAGCGGTCCAGTTCTCTTAGTGCCCTGGGTCTCCCAGAAAACTCAAGAGGGACGTAGCTTGTCACATCTATGAGTCTTTGTGAAAGCCTGGCGACATTGAGAGAAGACAGTCTGCAGGTGAGAGGACCCTTCAGCCACAACATTAACAGTTTCCGCATTACCCCAAGGCAGATGAGATGCATATAGTCTAATGGGAATCCTGACACCATTCCCAGGGATGTCCTTTGGAGGGGAGAAGAGCCAAGATGGTGCTCTTCATTAATCATCTGATGGAAGTCCTCATCAGTCCTCAGAGGGGCACTGGTATCAGGATAAGAAACCCTATTATCGGTGTAAGTCCCCTCCTGTGTGCACTTCCCACAGCCGAAATAGCCAGTATGTCCTTTAATGTTTTTGACGAAAGCACAAGCTGGTGCATCACACACCATTGAAGACAACTTCAGTCTTAGTGTCAGACCTTCAAACTCAAAACCACTCTCTAACTGAACAATTTCACTGACAAAGTCCTCCAGAAAATCACTGATGGAGGTTTTTTGGTACCACAGAACAGCCCTAGAACAACAGGATCACAGGATCATGTGAAAGGTTTTGTACATGTCCAAGAATGGGCCATAATTGGGTGGTTGAACTCCTAAAAAGTGGTAAGCCATCAATATTTGCCTGCAAACTGACATACATATTTTGTTCCAGCTGGGCTTTGTTTGAATTAAGTATTCCTGCAATGGCTTTTAGCACTCCAAAGTACTGATACTGTCCACCAGCTTTCTCTTGTACATCAACAGAGCGCACAGTACCCAGCAATGTCCTTGAATCTCTCGGTAGAGAGCTGTGATGTGCCGAGAGCAATTTCAGCAGATCATTTAAAGCTGCATGGGAAATTTGGTGCTCTCCTGCCCAGTTTGCCAAACTGCTTTGCAGCTGGTCACCGTCTTCGCCGTCAGAGGATCCAGAATCATCATCTGAAGCAAATGACTCATGGGCATCAAAGAAGACATCACTGCTCAGATAAAAGTCTTCGCACCTCAGCTCTTCAACTTCAGGTAATGATTGGCATTCCATGTATATGTCCTCACTGTCGTCAACAATGCTTGAAGAGACTGCCTCGGCCAATGAATGAGAATTTTTTCTCCTCATCTAAACTGACTAACTCTAAATTTCTGTGAACTCGCTCCTTAGCTTTACGCCGCAGTGTCCAATAAGATGACATGTTGCTAGTGTTGGCCATACTCACTGACAGAGACAAAAAGTAAAAACTAACAGGCACAAAAGTTCAGAGTCAGACCCCCACCTACTCTATTAATACTGTAGCTAGACAAACGGCACGTGAATCCACTTGCCTGGCCTCTACAGGAAAGTGCCAACACACTGGAACATGCCTGAAAGTTAAAAAAAAACATGAGCATACTGGAATTGATAGGGGCAACACAAAGCAAAACTTAGTATGGATAAATGGTGAACGGAGCGGAATTCGGATCAGACAGAGATCAAGTCCACCGTCCACCTCTGCCCAGCATCCTTCTTGCTAACGTCCAGTCTGGAAAATAAGTTGGATGATGTTAGGGCGAGGATTAGATTCCAACGGGACATGAGGGATTGCAACATCTTTTGTCTGACGGAAACATGGCTGACCCCGCTGGTGCCGGGTCGAGCCAGAGTCCTTCTCTGTTTTCTGTGCGGATAGAACGGAAGAGTCTGGCAAATCTAAGGGTGGAGGGGTTTGCTTCATGACCAACAACAACTGGTGCAACCCCAAGGACATTAAGACTCTTTCTCGTTCCTGCTCGTCGAATCTGGAGCATCTGACGATCTCATGCCGTCCATTCTACCTTCCCCGGGAGTTCAGCTCGGTCATCACCACAGCCGTCTACATATCACCACAAGCGGACACTGACGTAGCACTATCGGACCTACATGATGTGTTATGTCGGCATCAGGACAAGCATCCCGACGCGGCTATGGTGGTGGCTGGGGACTTTAATAGGGCGAACCTTAAAAAAGTCATGCCGAACTTTCATCAGCACATTACGTGTGCTACCAGAGGGGAAAGAACATTGGACCACTGCTATACACCGTTCAAGAGAGGCTACAAGGCTGTCTCTCTCCCTCCGTTCGGCAAATCAGACCATGCCGCTACCGGAGTATAAACAAAGGATAGCACGGCAAGCGGTAGTCTGACCAATCAGAGGCCGAGCTACAGGACGCTCTGTGTGACGTCGACTGGGACATGTTCCAATTAGTGATGGGAAGACCGACTCTTTCGGTTCGCGAGCCGCTCAGTCTCTCTCGTTCATCTGCTCTCTCGACTCGTTCGCGAGCCGCTCAGTATCTCTCGTTCATCTGCTCTCTCGACTCGTTCGCGAGCCGCTCAGCCTCTCTCGTTCATCTGCTCTCTCGACTCGTTCGCGAGCCGCTCAGTCTCTCTCGACTCGTTCGCGAGCCGCTCAGTCTGCAATCAGTCCCAACTGGCTGCAGCTGGTACCGGATCCAGGAAAGAAGCAGTCCACTAAGGCTGGGCTCACACCACAGGTTTTAAAATCCTAACCGATTTTGAAATCGGGTTGCATTACGCACGAGGAGAATCGTCACAGATGTTCTTCTCTCTAATCTCAAACACGCAGACTACAAGATCTGAAAATAATGGTGCATCACACACACTAGAGGATATTACTAAGATTATCGTGCCAGAGGGAGCCTGAATGCACCGCCTCACGTGATCTCATGGGGAAGTAAATGTAAACAAAATGTAGACTGACATGGTGAAACCGGTGCAACTTGCTTTACTTATGCTTTGCAGTGAGAAAGAATCAGTTTCCCCTCAAATGCCCCTATATTGCAACACGTAAGGTAAAAGACGTTTCATTCATTCCCGCCCACATTAGGTAAAATAAAGCATAGACATAAAACGGGAAGAATATTTACATTTTAATCCAATCAAAGAGGACAGAATCAAATGCATACAGTGTACATTGCAACCAATAAAATAGTTTCAATGCTGTGATGTGTGTTACCTTGTTTACAGTGAGCCGTTAAACTAGCTGAACTAACCTTAACTATCAATATTGCAAATATGCTTCTGCAAACATGTCAAAAGAACCAGTGCATCAGAAAGGAAAATACAGTCAAACAAAACTGAACTTCAACGTTAATAATGTTACATCCCTGACGTCCACAACTCCGTTGGAGCCTGGCCCCCCAACCATAGGACCAGCGCAGCGGCAGCCCTGTGCCCGCTCAGACTGTCAAACCGCCGGCATTGAACCAAAACAGGCTAGCGCTGGCTGGAGGGTTGTTGTCGGGACATAGAGACGGGTAAAGTTGCACAGCTAATTGTAGACAAAAAGGAGACTGCTAGATCGTTTGGCCAAAGAGAAAGGTACTTTAATGCAGATTGGTACAAAAATAGAGAGCGGTTAATTCTTTGCTGCTGTCAAACAGTTTGTAACTTTCTCCAAATGTGGAGATGACGGCGTCCGCCAGCCTGTGGTGCAAGCAAGCTATAGTTACTCCGCAGAAGTTTAGTGCGAGTCTCCGGTCTATCTACCGCTACACATACACAGTCACACATACTCTTTTTGGCCCCCGCACTTCTGAAATTAATCCGGCGCCCGTGCTTGGAAGACACATTTTATAGGCAGTCGTGTTTTTGCCACATATCGACAAGCCTTTCCTCCATCTCAGCTGTCCAACGCACCAGGGGCCTGTTCCAAGAAGCAGGTTCAGCAAACTCTGAGTCTAACCCTGCACTCTGAGTTGATTCATTCCGAGATGGCCAAGTCTGAGTTTTCGGTTCCAGAACGGCTGATTTGAGTTAGTTCAATCAATTTTGAGTATGTTCACCTTGAGTTAAGCGCGTGCGCAACGACAATAAAAAGCCATCATCAATGGAGGTCCGATACTACGATTCACCATGGCAACCAGCAAGCAGAAGGGTCGTAAAGGAGAGGGAATTGGCGTGGGAGAGAATCGCTGCCCGAGTCAATGCGTACGTTTGAATGCAGCAGTGTATTCATTTAACATTTAACCACACTTTCTTATAATATTACCTACATGTGAGAAAGTGGTGGAATGGTATTGGAAAAAAAATATTTTCATTTAGGTGCAATCCCACGGGCGCAAAGCGCACTTGGCAGCAGCTGAAAATGAAATATAAAAACATTACAGTCATTTAGCAGACGCTTTTATCCAAAGCGATTTACAAAGGTGATAGTTAACACTATGTGAGGATCGAACCCACAACCCTGAGACTGAAAGTCTAATGCTCTACCAACTGAGCTGTCTGGGCCAGACATACTTCAAATGGTGTACTTGGGGTGGTAAATTAGAAATGCAGATCTAGAAATGTAATTACTGGAACATAAGTTAGAGGTGGGTGCATGGTCACAGGTGAAATGTGTTGTTGGAACAATATAACAATACTAACTGTTGCTTTTGTATTTGTAGGAAATAAAGAAGACCAAATGAAAGGTGTCTTTATTTGACTGCTCGGGGTGGTGGTAGCAGCTTAATCCGTGGACTGTAAACGGCATATTATATCTCGGACAGCTCTTCCATCCTGGACAGAGAACATCTAATCGGGGTCTCAAAATCCTCTCCCGACGTAAGGCTATGCGAATTACTTCCGCTTGAATATCGATCCGGTTACCGAGGAAAGGACACGCCATGTCCGACAGCTGCTTCAGGTTCAGCAGAGGGAGGAGACAGGGAGAAAGTCAGGGTTTGTTCAAGAAAACCTGCCAGCGAGCAGGTTAGGTTCACAGAGTCAGTTACCATGGTAACTGAATCAGAGTTTGAGTTACCTCTCTTTCTGGAACGGAAAACCCAGAGTTTCCCTCATCTCAGGGTTAACAAACTCAGAGTTTTCACTAAACCCGCTTCTTGGAACAGGCCCCTGTACAACAGTTTGTTGTTGTTTCTTCATTCACTTCCGTGTCCTTGTAGATTGTCTCTCTCATTGGCTATTGTGGTCCCGCGCGGAAAGCAGTGACGTAATCATCCCGATTTGAAATCCTAGATATCAAACACGTTTGATATTATCGGGGCGGCCCCGATGCGTCCCCGAGCGGATCTGGATGTTAAGATTGGATCTGTAAACCGCTCACATTACCAGATAATCGGTGCCGAACAAGATCACTCCGCCGATTGCCGAATCGGGGATAAATCGGCCGAATTATCCTCTAGTGTGAGTCCGGCCTAACTCACCTCTCTCCTGGATCCAATTAAGCCTCCCCCCACTCCGCCACAGTGCTCTTTAACAAAATGTTTATCATGTTTGGTCATAGATAGGGAAATATGATGAGTCAGTGTTCTTACCTTGAAAATGTTAATGAAGTTGATTAATCTTGATGTTGCTGTTTCTTTGGCTGCTCCAGACATGAAGTAGATGCTGAGATGATGAAGACTTAAGAATGGAAGGAGCAAGCTGGTCTAAGTAAGTACTGCATCTTAATTTGCTTCATCAGAGTTGATTGTAAGCTATCACTGACAACTTTGAAAATGTTTGGTCATGATTGTTTATATAGGCCTAAAGTGCGTTGGGACCAGCTATTTTGGTTGCTTATGCAGTTATAATAATGACAGTAATAGTTTCTACATGGAAAGACTTAACACTGGGTTCAGATGCAGAAGTAGTAACAGGTCCAGTGTTTCCCACAGTATGAATTACACTGTGGTAGAGAGCAGTGTGTGGCTCTGACTTTAAGCTTGTTGTAATGAATGAGTTCAGACAACTATTTGTTTGACTTTACACCATTTAGATTGTAGCCATCTGGTCTGATAGTATTCAGCCTTCAGAGTCCATTCAGCTCTCAGCTGTTATTTCTGAATCTTCCTCTAAAATTGGTAATAATGTCACACCAGGAGACTGGCGTCTTTAGTCACAAGATCTATTATTATCATGTACTGTTTTTCATCTGATACTCCACAAAATGTATTGCTTTCTAATGAAGAACATTACAACTCATGTTACTTCCATGCCTGTTTGGCTGTACTTATTGCAGGTGGCACCTCTGGTGCTAGGTGTGAGCTCTTTTGCTGCTGCAAGCTTTGATAGGTGGATCTATGTGATTGGGGCGAGCCCAATGGGAAGCTGGCCACTGATAAGGTTCAGTGCTGGGAGCCTGGGACAGAGAGCTGGGAGCTGAGGGCGCCCATTCCCATTGAGGCCAAATGCACCAACGCAGTCACATTCAAGGACTGCATCTATTTAGTTGGTGAGTGGCCTGAAATTTGGACTATGGGTGTTTTTTTGGTGTGCTTATGCACATGTATGTATGTGTATGTATGTGTGTGTAAGTAATATGCATTCATTGCAACAGTTAACAATGTAGGTTTCATTCCAAAATTAAATCGCCACGTGGAAAAATTGACTCCTACTCTTAAAAAAATATTGCTGGCATGAAAGAAATGTACATTATGAATTGCTGCTAAAGTTATGTGTCATTTTAAGACCTTTGTTTAGAAATAGTGTTTTCACTATTTCACTATTTTGATGAATACCAGGTTTCAACATTTTCCCAAAGTGGATATACAGCCTTTTGGAATGAAACTTCCTATGATCACTGACCCATTTTGTGTCCGCTGCCAGGTGGTGCCATGCACACCATGTACTGCTACTCCCCTCTGTCGGACTCCTGGTCCTTTGTAACCCGGCTGGGGGAGAGAGCGAGCTGCGCCATTGCTGCCTGTAACAACAAACTCTTAATCACTGGGGGTCGTGATGACAAGAACCAAGTCATCTTTACGGTGATGTGCTGGGACGATACCACCCAGGCGCTGACAGAGGAGTGTGTATTACCTTTAGGAGTTTCATATCATGGCAGTGTGACACTCATGAAGTCCTACACACACATACACAGAATAGCACCTGCCGCAGACTGCATATGACATTGACTTGTACGACCTGGGATTTTTTGTTAGTACGTTAGCGAGAAAATGGATTTGAAATGATGGACAAGAGAAAACAGTGACTCAGAGTGAGAGATACATTTGTTTTTCATATACTGTACAATAGGAATGTTGCCAATGACAAAATGTTGCATCGTATCTTTTGAGGGGTCAATCAACTATCCAAACATTAGTGGTATAATAATATTGTTATATTACAGCTGTGATTGGTGAGATAAAATGTGACTTCTAACTAATAAGCAATAAATCTAAAAGATGAGTAATAACACTTGACAAATGAAGAGAAATAGTTTCACATCCTTAACTTTTTAAAACCTAAAACATAAATGAAACATGCAGAGCAGTATATAAATGCTGACAGAATAGAGCAATGTTTGAATAAGATAAAGTAAATCCACGATGAATGAATGTAAAGCAGTTGGACATAAAGTGTGACCTCGATGTAAGAATCGCACTAAGGCCTAACACCACACCCTCACTTGGTGCCTGTTTTAAAACAGGAAGTGTTTTTGTTCACACAAACGCATGAACACACGAGCACATCCACGAACTCACGTTAGATAAGTCAGTCATGTTACAGGTATGCAAGTTCTTATTTGTCAGGAGATCCAGTCAACTACAGTCTTTCGAGTCTTTTCTTTGTCTGGAAATGCTGCCATCTAGCGGTGGACTCCCCTTGCCTCAGCTGTGAACTCTTAGCAACCTGCTGTACATGATAGTTCAAGTCCTACTTAACTGCGCCTATGATGTGTCCAGCTGTCACAAGCATTGCAAACTATTTACAATAGTTACAATCAATCAAACAAACAACCACTTGTTCCGTGGATGGCCAGACACAACCTCTAGAATACGAATAATAACAAAAACATTTGACTTGATAATACAGGATTCCATTTATTTTCAAACACGGACCACAGGTGGGATATAAAACAAAAAGAAAGTATGAACTTATGACGGCTTTATTATGAAACATGACCTTGAACAAAAGTGACTTAATAGTTACTGGCTTTCGGTTGTTTTTTACTGGCCACTGCCGTCGCTGTGTGCAGTAGTGCCTATTTATTTATGTGACGCACAGCTTTTTCTCCGCAATGTTATAACTTTATATATTATTTCTGTCCCGTAACTGTAACGTTACTACTATAATGCGCAACGGTTGATAGATTTGCACTCCACCCAGATGTCTGTTAGAACATGAATGATGGAGCTTTCGGATGTTTACTGGGTTTATTGTTGGCAGACGGAGAGTCAGACATAGAAATAGACCATATATTACATTGCCTGTATCAGATTAAATTAACAAACATTACACCAAATAATAATTACAATCAAATAATAACCATTCTTATAATGGGCATTGGCAGCTGTACACAAATGACTTATAGAAACCTAACACTAGATTAATCAGAAGAAATAAAGAAACATCACTGACTTATTCCCTAGGGGAGTGTGACTCCCACAGCTCAATGTCTACAGTGCAAATAACGGTCTTGAGTCGCCATCTAGTGGCCAAAAGAAGGTAACTCTGTAAGGTCTCCTGCACGTGCAGTAGTTGGTAAACTAGCGTCAATATTAATTAGCTTGTGGCGATTTTCAGCAAATTAACACAGCTAGAACAAGTGGAAATAGTTATGATGCAGAACTTACGTTTTGTCATTTACACTCAAGTCCCAACAATATGACGACTGGAATATATGATCGATTTTGATAACTTAAGTACCTAATTATTGTGTCCTACTATACCAGTACCAGGATAACGCCATAACTAAACTAAAGTTACTGGAAATTGGGGCCTTTTCTACAAACTTGTGACAAGTTAGTATCAGAGTCGACTAAACTTCCAGTATCCATTTTTCAAAATAAAACTTGCAATAGTAAGAGTAGGTCAAGTCTTCAAGTGATAGAACAAAACGTTTTCAAAACGATGTTTTCAAATTGCTTTGACACCTACATCCTCTACATATCTCTTTACAGACCGGGAAAAATATGTATGAATGAATAACAACACATTTTAGGTTATTTGTGAGGGCTGAAAAGGGTGATTTTAAAAACAAAATGATGCCCCTACTTTACATTAATGGTGATTAGAATTTTACTACAGACAAATGATGATAGTCCTACATGTTTTTCTGGTTAATTTAAACGGTATTGTAGCCGAGAGGGGACGTAAAAAAAAAAACACGGAGAGAGACAAATATTGTTTAGTAGCTTAGAGGATAAGCAGATGAAATATAAATTTATAATAGACTACCTGGACTGGGAAATAATTTAGAATTGCATCTTCCTGTATGATCAAAAGTGTCCTTCCTCAGTGATGAAATGGTATACCACATGCAACAAAATAGGTTGCATGTGGTATACCATCTCATCACCGAGTACAGCCATTGAAAAGGAAACTTTTGATATATATATATATATATATATATATATATACACACACACACACACACACACACACACACACACACCCGCAACCTATTTTGTACACATTCTGACACCCTATTTTCACTTTGGCTAACAACTATAGATTCTGCTGGGTAGTTGCATTTATTTTATGTTGTGTTTTCTGTGAACAGCCAATGCGTCCGTGGGCTACATTTTGTTCATAATAGCCAGGTTGCTTTTATTTCGAAGGGAGATAGATGGACCGGAAATGAAGTGCTTCACTTCATAGCGAAGTCATTACATTGGAATTCCATTCCACTTTCCTTCGGGATACATTGCCTGCTGCAATTTGAAGCCTGCAACGAGCTACTTCGTTTACCTACGCAGGTAGACAGAAACCGGTTTGTTATTAGTTTGTGTGGACGTATTCGACTAAAAGACTAAAATAAAGCTTTGCAACTCATAATCCATCGGGGAGGAGGATCATTTATCCAGTTTATTTACCAAAGCAACAACCGCACCCCGCTGAGGAAGTGAAAGTGAATGTAATCCTGCTAAAACTACCATGGCTGTCCGGTGTTTCATGCGCTATATCATTTTTGCCTCTTACCTAGGTGAGTGTCATTATGAAGCTTTTTATGATTGTGTTGATGTTGTGAGGCTTGACAGCAGTGCACTAGATGTTATAGTGTTATTAATAGACGGCACTGTGCCCCATAGTAATAGCGCCATGATTGCTCCCCAGTCAGCCACAATTACACATATATATATATATTGAGTTTTATTGACCACATTTTTTAGTTACCATATGTATACATTCTGATAGCAGTTTGTTTTAAATTCTAAGTCAAAGCTGAATTAGAGGTCTAGGGGTCCTCACAGATGCGCGGAATAGAGCTGGTGAACACTATGGGAGTGTGACTCCGGTCAGAGAATCACTAAGGAGGAGCTTCAGTTTAAGGGGTCTTTAATTCGAGGAAGAATGTGGTTCTACAGGGAAACACGATACAACAGATACATATTAAACCAGTGTTAACAACACTATTATTATTAATTACACACATGAGCAATTGCATGCTTCTACATGCACACACATTAACACAACACTGTTGTCTAGAGTTGCAATAGTCCCCGGAGTTAGAAGCTACAGACAATGTTAAACATAGTTATGTAGATTGACTGGCTATGCGAGGGGACTAAGCTAGGCAATACAGACACAAGTGCATAAACAGTAAACCAATGTAGCTCAATGTTTCAGTAACAAACAGAAATCTAGGTCCACATGTCTAGCCTAGCTAGCACTCAGTTAAGCTAATTAGCGACCATAACTAGCAGAGAGAAACAACTCCGAAACAGATTGACATAAACATAGTCTCCAGAGTAAGTTACAGTAGTGAAACAAGGCATAAACATAAATACTCTACTTACATCTGTCATTGACACACAACTTCCCTGAAACGGAAGAAAGCACATGAAGCTCCTCAGCAAAACAGACGCACTGGTCAGGACAGGTGTCGTAGTATTTTCCCACTCCCCCGCAGAATCTGACTCCCCTTCGCGTGAACGCGCGCACACTTAACACGTTACATTCTGTGGTCAATTTACGTGATTTCTATCATAAATTTTCGGGTTTTCGGGTTAAATATGATTCGGTAGCCAACTGTAAACAGTCAGCTTCAGTTTACTGCAGGATATATGAATAATGAAAGAGTAGTAAATCGGCGGGAAGACGATTCTATGCAGGATTTCGTTTCACTTAGTTTTGTTTCGCAAATGTCACTGAACGAAATTCACGTCTCCTCTTAGGCTACAGCCTAATAAACAATTCAAGGTTATTTGCTGACATATCTGGACCTAGGACGTCAGGGTGGGGTCTGTTCGCCAAAGATTTATCATATTTCATCATTGTTGTGCACGTGTCAAAACAATAATTGTTCACTGAGAAAAATTAAGTCTCCTGATTGAACTAAAACCTGACTCCTCTAAGAATGCAAGATGTGACCCTCACCAAATTCACTCAGCGGGCATATCTGGACCTCTATTACATATTTATAAAGTCTTGTGAAACTAGTCAATACAGGGGAGAAATTAGGAGGGGAGTCAAATTTTGATGGGTCAGTTTTTACATCCAACAAAATCTGACTCCCCTATTATATTAGGAATGCAAGATGTGACACTCACCAAATTCACTCAGCAGGCATATATTGACCTCTAGTACTTATGTATAAAGTCTTGTGTAACTAGTCAATACAGGGGAGAAATTAGGGGGGGGGGAGTCATATATAGTATAGTATACTACATATACATAAGTACTAGAGGTCAATATATGCCTGCTGAGTGAATTTGGTGAGTGTCACATCTTGCATTCCTAATATAATAGGGGAGTCAGATTTTGTTGGATGTAAAAACTGACCCATAAAAATTCCCCCCCCGAAAACCCGAAAATGTATGATACAAAATCACGTAAATTGACCACAGAATGTAACGTGTTAAGTGTGCGCGCGTTCACGCGAAGGGGAGTCAGATTCTGCAGGGGAGTGGGAAAATACTACGACACCGGGAACACCGCTCCTCTTAAAGGGCCAGTGACGCAATAACTGCAAATAGGCTCCCAATTGTCATCTAAGGAGCAGAGACAATTACCAACTCCTCTTAACAAGGACTTTCCTACAAAAGCCTTCAATGGTTATAATTTTATATACACGTTATGCCGCACATTTCTGGTAAGAATCTGTTCACCTTGCCTGTCTCTGTGTCCAGCTGCAGGGCAATCCCCACAATATGGAGGCCAGGGCTTGGAGACCGTCTTGATCCCAAACATCCCTGGGCCACCTGAAAACATTCTGTGGAAACACAAAGGCAACAAGGTGGTACAGTTTGATGGCAGAGAGCAAAAGGTTTACGGCACATACGAGAACAGGGTCATCGTTGACTGGACCACTGCAGAGCTCACTATCAAAGACCTCAGACATGAAGACAGTGGACCTTATCAGTTGGAAGTAACCTTCAAAAGAAATCTGCATTATTCAGACCATTTGGTAGAGGTCATTGGTAGGTGTTTTGTATTTGGGCTACTTTGTATACAAGAATATTTGTTTTGTTATTTCCTGTTTGCTCTTGAATGTAGATGTGAAGATTAAATAAGATCTAGCACAAATGATCATGAACATTGGGGTTTGTTGCCTAGCATTCATGGTTTGACTGAGCGGTGATTATTACACAGCCTTTAAGCTACTGAGCAGGTTTCTGTCACACCAAGAGGACACACCCTTGAGCCCATTTACAATGAAAGATAAACTCATAGCCTAACGCTGCCCGTCTTTCTTCTACCCGCAAG
>JAXDDX010000848.1:0-19990 GCA_034670405.1 Hoplostethus atlanticus
TTAAAACAACACAATACAATTTAAGATCATAAAAAACAACACAATATTTACAATAAGAGCACTTTATAAAAAAATATAGTAAAAAAAGGGAAAATTGTATGTGTAATATAAATTATAAATTATGTGTAGTCTTTACCTAAGTGTGTGTGTGTGCATAAGAGGGGCAGTGTGTGTGTCTTGGTGGGGGCCCTGGTGAGGTCGGAGTTCACAGTCCTGATGGCCTGAGGAAAGAAACTCCGTCTCAATCTCTCTGTTTTTGCAGCGTGACTACGGAGGCGCTTGCCTGACCGCAGCAGCTGAAACAGTCCGTTGTTGTGGTGGTGAGGATCCTTCATGATCCTGCAGGCTCTGGTTCTGCACCTCCTGGTGTACAAGTCCTGCAGGGTGGGGAGTGTAGTTCCAATAGTGCGCTCAGCCGAACGCACTACTCTCTGCAGAGCCTTCCTGTCCTGAGCGGAGCTGTTGCCAAACCAGGCAGTGATGCTTCCTGTCAGGATACTCTCCACAGCTCCAGAGTAGAAGGACTGAAGGATCCTCCGGGAGACTTTGAATTTCCTCAGTTGCCTGAGGTGGTAAAGGCGCTGCCTCGCCTTTCTCACCAGAGTGTCAGTGTGTGTGGACCATGTCAGATCTTCGGTGATGTTGACTCCCAGGTATTTATACCTGCTCACCCTCTCCACAGTATTCCCATTAATCCCCAGTGGTGAGTACGTCCTCTGTTGTTGTGTCCTCCTAAAGTCCACAATCAGCTCCTTAGTTTTGGTGACATTCAGGAGGAGGCTGTTGTCCTGGCACCAGAGTGACAGATCAGCAACTTCCTCCAGGTAGGCCTTCTCGTCGTTGTTGGAGATCAGGCCCACCACCACTGTGTCATCCGCAAACTTAATGATGGTGTTGGAGCTGAACCTGGCCACACAGTCATGTGTGTACAGGGAGTACAGTAGGGGGCTGAGGACGCAACCCTGGGGGGATCCTGTGTTCAGGGTGAGGGGGTTGGAGGTGTGTCTGCCCACCCTGACCACCTGGGGCCTGGCGGTCAGGAAGTCCAGGATCCAGGCACACAGGGGGGTGTTCAGTCCCAGCTCAATCAACTTGCCAGCCAGTCTGGTGGGGACTATGGTATTGAAAGCTGAACTATAGTCAATGAACAGCAGTCTCACATAGCCCCCCTTCCGGCTGTCCAGATGAGAGAGTGTGGTGTGCAGTACCTGGGAGACAGCATCATCCGTGGATCTGTTGGGACGATAAGCAAACTGCAGCGGGTCTACTTCCTCTTTCACTTCTCGTCGTCTTGTCGCAGAATATCTTGAACCCTAAAGGTATTGTAACCAACACTTTACATGACAAATTACTAACATGCCGTTTGATGCTATGTAGTTTTCTTTGTTCCTGAGACGTGTTGGGTGTCTAACATGTATCTAGTATCTATCTATCTAGTATCTTCAGAAATAAGGTTCAATACCAGAATCACATCCCTGCCCTCCCTCAAGTCCTTCCAGTTGAGTTCAAGGTGGATTCACGAAGGACAACAAGCTTTCTACAAGACAAAAGACACGAGTTGAACCTTCTCGTGTTGGGACAAAACCTCCTGCTGAACTGGACTCCTGTGCTTGAAGGCCTTTCTAATGCCTACATGGTGTTAGCAGTCCCTAACCCCAGAAGAGACTTCACCCCCGCCTCCTCACCTCCCACACTGAACATGAATGAACATGAAATCAGATTTCCTTTGGTGTAGCAGAGTTCCTCTCACAGGACACTTTACAGGGCACATTTTCTATCCAATATCCTAAACTATGTATTGTATTAGGCTACTCATGTCGTCCTGAGGTCCTGGTCCATTTATAATCTTCACGTTAACCTCTAGGACCCCACGGTGCTCCTCACCAGCTACAAAGGGCTTGTAGTGCTTCTGTTAGTGAAGTTTACATCTGGTCAAATGTCCTCAACTCCATGTATTATGTCTTCTCTTTAGTTCACTGTCACACATGAAAACAGGTGAGACTGGTTTGATGACATACTGACGTTTCTAGTGAAGTTTCTAGACGTTGATAGTGAAGTTATGAGGAAGTGGCAGCAGGCCTCAGATCAAATGTAGACACAGCCAGGACTGATGGAGGAGGATAAGCAGCGTCTGTCAATGTTTCCTCTGCAGACGAAGGTAGAAAGTCTCTCTGACTTGATATGGATGTGACTTCACCAGGTAAGGATCCTACCAGGAGACATTACACGTTTCAGGAATAAACTATGTGGAACTGCATTGTATTGTGTAACTGTGTGACTGTGTATTATATGTGTGTGTTACCATGGTGATGAGGTCTTTAAGATGTGTTTGATGCTTGCAGAGTTCATGTTCATCAGTTCATTGTGCTGGTTTCCATCACTGGTGTCAGAATGAAGCTTCTCTAAGGTTTTCCATGGATTAGTTTTAGTGTTGCCAGATCAAATCAACAGCAGGTCACAGTCAGATTGTGGCAACGCCTCTTCAGCTTGGATAAGTTAGACTGAAATCTGATCCCAGTGCAGTGAGTGTACTAAACAGCACCTCTTCCCCATACTGAGATACACTCTATTTCACCTTTTCCAAAGTCCAGGCCTCATTTGGTCCCAAAGCTTAAAGATCCTTCTCTCTGGATGGACCTGGTCAGTCTGGTTGGTGGTCCTGGTGTTTCCTCCACTCAGTGTGTATGTGACATGTTACTACGAATCAGGGAGGCTTCACTTTGTCTTCATTGACTTCCACAGTAAAGTCAGAGAGGAGAAAGAGCACTAAAAGCTCTCCCTTGTGTTTTCACATGTAGTGATGAAGGAGGATCATTTATGTTTCCTTTGAACCCCCAGGAGGAATCAAACATCATCCATAAGTGACTCTGGTAATCCACCCTAAGATCCCATGAAGAAGTAGTGAAGGGTCCTGGTACCAGACGTCCTACCAAGACAGGTACAAGGTTTTTTCTTACCAGGTTCAGAAAACTGATTTTGAAAACATGAATTTAAGACTGATAGCTTGATGGAATGAGAACCGTCTGGGAAGTTGATTAATACTAGGGGACAGTCAGTAGCCCCGTCGGTGGACCCGTCAGTAGCCCCGTCGGTAGCCCCGTCAGTGGCCTGTCAGTAGCCCCGTCAGTAGCCCCGTCAGTAGCCCTCTCAGTAGCCTTGTCAGTAGCCCTGTTAGTAGCACCCAGAGAGACCACAGGAAATGCATTATTGTCTATTATGTCTGCTCTTGTCTCTCGCTGCTTTGCTGTCTTTGACTTGAGAAAGGCAGTGAGTGAACTTCGGCCTCTGTTTCCTGTTTCCTGTGTTCTAGACTTGTTTATCTTGTTGTGTTGTATCATTGACTAGCTCGATCTAGGCAGGGTCATCTCTGTGAAGTCCTTTGAGATATGTTTTGTGATGAAGGGCTACATCAATAACCATGTGAATGTAACTGTTGAAATAGGATCAAAACGTTGCCTAGGTGTTTTTGACGCTCATCCCAGTTCTTGGCAGCAGGATGCAACCCAAGTGAAAAACAACATTTAAAAGTTGACAGAAATAAAGGGAATGACCCTGTTCTCTGACCTCGCTGAAGAAATGCATTTGTACCAGTACTGTGTGTTTGTAACGAAGGGGTAGATGTGATTAGACAACAGAACAAACACTGATAATTACATTATTGATTACCTTGACACTGGTATGGATGAGATGAATCTTCATTCGTTAAGCATCCTGGTGGGGAAATCGTATAATTGACCTTTGAGGAAGGTTTTGATGGAGATCAACAGGAATGATCTAGTCAGAGTTTGTCAAACACCAGCTTGAAACCCAAAGGTGAGTTGTGGGTAGATACAATAGAGACATGTGAAACAATGGAACTGACACATGATGCTGTCATGCATCTGATGAAACTATCTATTATACAACACTTTATATGATCAATGTATAGAGTGAGCTGTACTGTAGTCTGTAGTCAGCCTGCATCCAGACGAGTCTGTGATTATTGAAGGTTTTATGTTCTGCAGAACAGAAAAATGTTTGCACAGGTCTCAATATTTTTTTAGCAATTTCAAAGTACTAGGCTATGTGTCAGGCTGATTCTGTTCTACAAAACGATCAGTAACTGAGTAGTGAAACTGAGAAAAGTCTCTCTGATGTCCTGACAAAGTTCTTGTTTGTCCAAAGGTGGATTCCAGATCATTTATTAGCATTTATGGGATCATTTCTGTTGATATGAAATCTAAACCATAATTCATGACCTTTAAACACATAAAAAGTAGTTGCTGCCTTGTAGGGCAGACTCCCATCCACTGCTACTGGGCTAGTTAGCTAGTTAGATATTGAAGCGCCTCATCTCTCAAACAGCTCTGCTCTGTGCTCAGTCCTGTTGACGAGGTCAGGAAACAGGAAACAAGTGTGTTGTGGTTCTCAGCCTTCCGTCTTCACCATCACTAAATGATATCAAGCATGTTCATCTTGGTGTTACACGGAAATATATGATGACCTGTCGGTGGACCTGATCATCTCCCCTCTATATATTGTTGGATTGTAGAAATGAAAACACAGAAACTGATTTAGTTCTGCTGTTTCTATTCCAAAGATAAAGTTGAACAGAGTCACGTGACATTTGATTTCTTTTCTACATGAGGTTGTTAGATTCATGATTTCTATGTAACTCATCTGGACAGTGAATGTCTCCTACCTTTCTACTGTGTCCCTGCACAAACCGTGTGAAGTTTACCGACGCTCTTTTCCCTTAGTCCAACGTTATCAGCTGTGACCAACAGCTGGTGTAAGTCAAAATAAAAAACCCTCCTCTGCCATATAGAGCCACAAGATCCAGAGATACAACACCTGTAAGTTTATCTGGTAGCCACATAGACCCTTGACACTCGATTTGACCTCTTTGGGAACCTTCTTAACCGATCCTAAAATATAAATGACGTGGCCAAAGCCCAGATCGTCAGAACCAACCAGTCCAGTTCCTCTGCCCACTCCAGTGTGCTTCTGGGAAGTTCTGCCTACTCCCAGACCGCCCACTCTATATTGGACCACCTGCCCCCAGACCTGGCCGAGCTAGGGGAGGGCCTCTTCCCCTCTGCCTTGGATGGGAGAGCCTCTCTGGGGGAAAGCGTCTACCCGAGCCCTCTGGATGTGTGGCCTAGTCTGCAGGTCCAGGATTGTCTGAGTTCTGGAGCTTCATATCTGCAGGATGATTTGGACGTTGTCTTACTCATCCCTGGACTGTACAGTACATAGACCAGAATGCAATGCAGTAGCCAGGATAGACCAGAATGCAATGCAGTAGGCAGGATAGACCAGAATGCAATGCAGTAGCCAGGATAGACCAGAATGCAATGCAGTAGGCAGGATAGACCAGAATGCAATGCAGTAGCCAAGATAGATCAGAATGCAATGCAGTAGCCAGGATAGACCAGAATGCAATGCAGTAGCCAAGATAGACCAGAATGCAATGCAGTAGTCAAGATAGACCAGAATGCAATGCAGTAGCAAGATAGATCAGAATGCAATGCAGTAGCCAGATAGACCAGAATGCAATGCAGTAGCCAAGATAGACCAGAATGCAATGCAGTAGTCAAGATAGACCAGAATGCAATGCAGTAGCAAGATAGATCAGAATGCAATGCAGTAGTCAAGATAGACCCGAATGCAATGCAGTAGCCGAGATAGACCAGAATGCAATGCAGTAGCAAGATAGACCAGAATGCAATGCAGTACTTTTTATAGCCACTCTATAGAGCAACAGATCTGATGAAAACTAATCAATGATGACAATATGATATATAGATTATGGATTGCTGATTGAATGTTTTCTTCAGCAGCTTGTCTGGTTAAGTAGGAGGAGAGAGGAGAGATCTACTTCCTCATATCGGACTTCCTTTGGTTCTGGATCACGTGTGTGTGTGTGTGTGTGTGTGTGTGTGTGTGTGTGTGTGTGTCACGTGGGTCAAAGTTGTGCTGAGGTCAGGTAGCCGTCAGTTTTCATGCGAGCTAAACAGGATGTGGTGAAAAGGAGGTCATGAAACCTTCTACTGTGGAGGTGATGCTCCTCCTCCAGATCTTATTGAGTCTTTGTGACTGTAATAATTCACTTCATAGGCCGATAACAGAAGTAGTGTTTGTTCAGTGGACGTTTCTTTCAAGCAGTCCAGCCACGTTCCTTGGAGACAGTTAGGACCAAATTGTCGTGTAAACTGGTAAGACATGTTTCTTTATTTCTAATGATAGAATATCATCGTTTTCATGAAGCTAGATACCATTTATTTACTGTGTGTGCTGTGCCTAGTTCAGAATGCTTCAGCAGGTTATTTGCTTTGTTCAGTGGGCAACACACATTTTATTGTGATGACTGTGGTGTGACCATGCAGTGTCATGATGAGGTCATAGGCTACGACCAGGCTATTGGCTGTGTGTGTTGTTGTTGGCTTTTCCAGCTGTCGGGACCGAATCTGACTAGACATTGTCGAGCTGTTTTCGGGTCGGGCCGTAAAGACGCCGGGCTAGGGCTTGATTTCTAGTCCTATACAGACCTCTACCGTGAATGTCTCAAAAATAAAAAACCCTCCTCTGCCATATAGAGCCACAAGATCCAGAGATACAACACCTGTAAGTTCATCTGGTAGCCACACAGACCCTTGACACTCGATTTGACCTCTTTGGGAACCTTCTTAACCGATCCTAACTCAAGTACACACATCAGATCTGGATGTCCCACCCAAATAAACTAGGATGCACTCTGTATACGCTGCTTGCCCAAACTTGGCATCTATTGCAGCCCGACCGTCCTGGTAGGGGGATCCCTCTCTGAGGGAATATGTTGAGACTAAAGGAATTACTAGAAATCAGTTGGTTGAAACGCTGTAATGGTGAGATCTAGTTCCACATATCTGACTTCCACTGTGGTTAACAGTCTTTAACAGTGTTTGTACAGGGTATGTGTAATACTCTGACAGCAGATCATCTTGTTAACCAAACACAAAGAGATGACACTGTGAAGTCAATATGTCATGATGTTTGTTTTCCCTTAGTAGGACGAGAAAAATGATTTTGAAAACTGTGTTCTTTAGACTGAGAGCTTGATGAAATCAGCAGTTAGGTTGGGAAATGCTCAGTTAATACTAAAGGACAGGTCAGCTGTCACTAGTCTTGCACCCAGGGAGACCCACAGGAAATGACCAGTGATAGCACTTATCCTTTTTGATTGTAGTGAACTATCATCTCTTATGGCTGCACTTCTCTCTCTTGCTGCTTTGCTGTTCTGTGACTCAGGAGAAAAGCAGGAAGTGAATGTAACTGTTGAAATAGATGGGATGAAAACATGGACTCACACATTCTTGGTCACTCATTCCAGTTTCTGGCTGCAGGATGATGGAAAGAGTTACAGCCAAGTGAAAACAAAGATATTAGAAGTTCTCAGAAATAAAAGGAATGTTAAAGAGAAAAAAGGGAATCTGACCTCGCTGAAGGAATTCAAACTTATCCACGTACTGTGTGTTTGTAGTGAAGGGGTAGATATGATTAGACATTAGAACAAACATTACCAATTACTTTACCAATTACCTTGTGTGGTCTGGATGGTCAAGTCATCTTACAATACCCACATGTCTAAAACACTGGAGGAGATGAATCTTTAACCATAGTGGAGAAATTCAATCATTGACCTTTGAGTTGAAAGTTTCCTCTGATCTTACCAGGGAGCAACGATGGCGGCTCCTAAACGCCAGCTCTTGAGAACACTGGAGGATTTGAAGAAGACGAGCTTCAAGAAGTTCAAGTGGTTCCTGCAGCAGGATGACATCCTGGAAGACTACCCAGCCATCCCAACATGTCAGCTGGAGAAGGCAGACAGGCCTGACA
This sequence comes from Hoplostethus atlanticus, assembly GCA_034670405.1. Lineage (NCBI taxonomy): Eukaryota > Metazoa > Chordata > Actinopteri > Trachichthyiformes > Trachichthyidae > Hoplostethus > Hoplostethus atlanticus. The sequence continues at coordinate 7,858 of JAXDDX010000848.1, forward strand.
CAGTGGATCAGATGGTGAACATCTATGGTCCTGATAGAGTTCTGGAGGTGACCAGGAAGGTTTTGATGGAGATCAACAGGAATGATCTAGTGGAGAGTTTGTCAAACATCAGCTCGGGACCCAAAGGTGAGTCGTGGGATGAAACAAATGGGGACATCTCGGTGCGACCTCCAAAAATGTTGTGGAAAATTGCCTTGAAGTCAGAAATCTCAAAATAACACACAAAACACTGATAGGTTGAAGTATAAAATATATTGTATACAGATATATTGGAGAGAGTAACCTCGTCACAGGTCCCACAGGAAGTCAAAATCTCTCTGTGCTCTCTCTCCCTGACAGTCAGCTCACTACAATCTTTATAGTTTCTTTGGAAACAAAGAAGTCTCTCATGATTGGTTCTCCATGCTAAGACGAAAGGTATCATTCATCACCACTGGTGTCAATCTGCTAATAGAACCACAATCAACATCTTCCTCATCAGCAGAACACAAACCTGCAATAAACCACCTCTACCAGAGAGCTGTGGACAAGGCCTTACAGAGTCCTAAAGGACACTTGGACTTGTTCCTCCGCTTCCTCCTGGGTCTTTCAGTGGAGACCAATCAGACTCTCCTACGAGCCCTGCTGAAACTGACAGGAAGTAGCTCACAGACCAATCAGGAAACAGTCCATTACATCAAGGAGAAGATCAGGAAGAATCCCTCTCCAGAGAGAAGCATCAATCTGTTCCAAGGTCTGAGCTGAATGACCTGAATGAGCTGAATGACCATTCTCTAGTGGAGGAGATACAATGGTACCTGAGATCAGGAAGTCTCTCCAGAGAAGAACTCTCCCCTGGTCAATGGTCAGCTCTGGTCTTCATCTTACTGTCATCAGAAGAAGACCTGGAGGTGTTTGACCTGAAGAAATACTCTGCTTCAGAGGACGGTCTTCTAAAGCTGCTGCCAGTGGTCAAAGCCTCCAATAGATCTGTGTAGGTGCAGCACAGATAACTGGATATATTCAATATATCAGATGTGACGTTAGACATTTTCAAAGTTCTTGTTTGTCTTTATCTCTAATTTTTCTTCAGGCTGAGTGGCTGTGAGCTGTCAGAGAGAAGCTGTGAAGCTCTGGCCTCAGTTCTCAGCTCCAAGTTCTCCAGTCTGAGAGACCTGGACCTGAGTAACAACAACCTGCAGGATTCAGGAGTGAAGCCTGAGGAGTCCAGAATGTAGACTGGAGACTCTCAGGTTGGGTCACATGATGCTTTTATTGGGACTATAACATTGCTTGCTGGTTTTTGATGTCTTTGTATTTTGTTCTTCATTTTATCCGTGATCAGATACCTTTTCTGCTTTGATCAGTCAATATCTTGTTTGGTGTAAACCCTTCATGATAAAAATCTATTGTGTTAAATCTGATTTAGTTGAGACTGGAGAACTGAACCTGATCATTCCTGCCAGTTGGTTATTTCCCCAATAACATTATTTCTCATTTCATCACATTTTGACTGGGATGTGAAACTCAACAGTCACAACAACTCAATGAATAAATATCTGATTGGTCCATGAATGAAATAGTTTTAGTCTAAATGTTTTGATGTCTTATTTTCACTGACAAACCGTTGTGTACGTACCTGAGAGAATAGAAGATAAAGAACAGGCTGACAGAATCCACCGTTGATTACTGAGGAATAATCTTTAAAGGAAGGAGACATTGAAAACACAATGTGGTGATAATATTGAACATTTCAACTTTTTGGACGTCACAATAAAAGCCAGCCACATGCAGTGAGGAACAGGATACGTCATGAGGGCTCACTCTCCCATCTTTATGGAGACATCAAATGTGTCCTTCCTGCTCAGTGTGTCGCTCTGGAAAACTAAATGTCTCAAATATAAATGAAACTTTTCTATCCATTTTGTCAGGTTGAATCAAAACCAGCTCACAGAGGAATGCTGTGAGGAGTTGTCGTCAGTTCTCAGCTCCAAGTCCTCCAGTCTGAGAGAGCTGGACCTGAGTACCAACAACCTGCAGGATTCAGGAGTGAAGCTGCTCTCTGCTGGACTGGGGAGTCCAGACTGTAGACTGGAGACTCTCAGGTTGAGTCACATGATGCTTTTGTTGGGACTATAACATTGCATGCTGGTTTTTGATGTCTTTGTATTTTGTTCTTCATTTTGTTCGTGATCAGATACCTTTTCTGCTTTGATCAGTCAATATCTTGTTTGGTGTAAACTAGTGATGGGAAGACCGACTCTTTTAACTAACCCGATTCTTTCGAGCCGTCCGATAGAAGTGCATCGATTCTGAATCGATTCATTATGATTCACCAACAAAAACATACCATCCCACGTGAGGTTTAAACCTACAATCCTCAGTATGAGAGTCTAATGGTCTACTAACTGAGCTATACTAGTAATGGAGGCATATGAGCGCCACCCCTTTCAAACCAGATGTGTAACCAACTGTAAAACACCAACTAAACCACAGGTTAATGATAATAATATTTATAGTATTTACACAGAGTATTGCTATTGATTTCATTTTATTTCGTGTGCTCTTGACTTTCTTTTTCTAATAGAGACATTTTTGTTGACCAATGTTAAATGGCTTATAGTTTACCCAATTACCAGTTAATTTATTAAACAACATCTTAAACTACAAAAACTGTTGACTTTCTTTTTCTAATAGAGACAGTTTTGTTGACCAATGTTAAATGGCTTATAGTTTACCCAATTACCAGTTAATTTATTAAACAACATCTTAAACAACAAAAACTGTTGTCAATGTGTGCAGAATAGATCGCTACATTATTACATTGGCCTTTTTCACGATCTAATATGGCTCCTTGATCCGGCAGGTACGCGGAAGTAGTCTCTCTCGTTCATCAGACGTGAACTGCTCGGACATCTCGGACATCTGCTCTCTCGGTTCGCGAGATGTCCGATTGAGTCCGAGAAGTCCGATATTCATCTGCTCTCTCGTTCATCTGCTCTCTCGGTTCGCGAGATGTCCGATTGAGTCCGATATGCATCTGCTCTCTCGACTCGTTCGCGAGCCGCTCAGTCTCTCTCGTTCATCTGCTCTCTCGACTCGTTCGCGAGCCGCTCAGTGTCTCTCGTTCATCTGCTCTCTCGACTCGTTCGCGAGCCGCTCAGTGTCTCTCGTTCATCTGCTCTCTCGACTCGTTCGCGAGCCGCTCAGTGTCTCTCGTTCATCTGCTCTCTCGACTCATTCGCGAGCAGCTCAGTCTCTCTCGTTCATCTGCTCTCTCGACTCGTTCGCGAGCCGCTCAGTGTCTCTCGTTCATCTGCTCTCTCGACTCGTTCGCGAGCCACTCAGTCTCTCTCGTTCATCTGCCCTCTCGTTCGCGAGCCGCTCAGTCTCTCTCGACTCGTTCGCGAGCCGCTCAGTCGGATCAGCGGTTCTCGTCCGATGAACGAGAGAGACTACTTCCGCTTACCCGCCGGATCAAGGAGCCATATTGGATTATGAAAAAAGCCAATGTAATAATGTAGCGATCTATTACATTCTATATACAGTACCAGTCAAAAGTTTGGACACACCTTCTCATTCAATGGTTTTTCTTTATTTTTATTATTTTCTACATTGTAGATTAATACTGAAGACATCAAAACTATGAAAGAACACATATGGAATTATGTAGTAAACAAAAAAGTGTTAAACAAACCAGAATATGTTTTATATTTTAGATTCTTCAAAGTAGCCACCTTTTGCTTTGATGACAGCTTTGCACACTCTTGGCATTCTCTCAATCAGCTTCATGAGGTAGTCACCTGGAATGGTTTTCAATTAACAGGTGTGCCTTGCCAAGGGTTAATTTGTGGAATTTCTTGCCTTCTTAATGTGTTTGAGACCATCAGTTGTGTTGTGCAGAGGTAGGGCTAGTACACAGTTGGATACAGTGAATAGCCCTATTCGACTACTGTTCTAATCCATATTATGGCAAGAACCACTCAACTAAGTAAAGAGAAACGACAGTCCATCATTACTTTAAGACATGAAGGTCAGTCAATCCGGAAAATCTCAAGAACTTTGAATGTATCCTCAAGTGCAGTCGCGAAAACCATCAAACGCTATGATGAAACTGGCTCTCATGAGGACCGCCCCAGGAAAGGAAGACCAAGAGTCACCTCTGCTGCAGAGGATAAGTTTATTAGAGTTACCAGCCTCAGAAACTGCAAATTAACAGCACCTCAGATTAGAGCCCACATGAATGCTTCATAGAGTTCAAGTAGCAGACACATCTCAACATCAACTGTTCAGAGGAGACTGCGTGAATCAGGCCTTCATGGTCGAATTGCGGCAAAGAAGCCACTACTGAGGAAGAATAACAAGAAGAGAATTGTTTGGGCCAAGAAACACAAGGAATGGACATTAGACCAGTGGAAATCTGTACTTTGGTCTGATGAGTCCAAATTTGCGATTTTTGGTTCCAACCGCCGTGTCTTTGTGAGACGCAGAGAAGGTGAGCGGATGGTTTCTGCATGCGTGGTTCCCACCGTGAAGCATGGAGGAGGAGGTGTGATGGTGTGGGGGTGCTTTGCTGGTGACACTGTTGGTGATTTATTCAAAATTCAAGGCACACTTAACCAGCATGGCTACCACAGCATTCTGCAGCGACATGCCATCCCATCTGGTTTGCGCTTAGTGGGACCATCATTTGTTTTTCAACAGGACAATGACCCCAAACACACTTCCAGGCTATGTAAGGGCTATTTGACCAAGAAGGAGAGTGATGGAGTGCTTCGTCAGATGATCTGGCCTCCACAATCACCCGACCTAAACCCAATTGAGATGGTTTGGGATGAGTTGGACCGCAGAGTGAAGGAAAAGCAGCCAACAAGTGCTCAGCACCTCTGGGAACTCCTTCAAGACTGTTGGAAAACCATTCCAGGTGACTACCTCATGAAGCTGATTGAGAGAATGCCAAGAGTGTGCAAAGCTGTCATCAAAGCAAAAGGTGGCTACTTTGAAGAATCTAAAATATAAAACATATTCTGGTTTGTTTAACACTTTTTTGTTTACTACATAATTCCATATGTGTTCTTTCATAGTTTTGATGTCTTCAGTATTAATCTACAATGTAGAAAATAATAAAAAATAAAGAAAAACCATTGAATGAGAAGGTGTGTCCAAACTTTTGACTGGTACTGTACATTGACAACAGTTTTTGTAATGTTTAAGATGTTGTTTGATAAATTAACTGGTGATTTTTTAAATACATTTTTTTTATTTTCTGGCGCTGCTATAACCGCTTCTGAATCAATTCAGTCGCGTGTGCGAGTCGAATCAGCTCACTCACTTAACTGATTCGGTTCTTTTGAACGATTCGTTCGAGAATCGGCCATCACTAGTGTAAACCCTTCATGATAAAAATCTATTGTGTTAAAACTCTACTTTTCTGTTCCTGTGATTCTATTTAAAGGGTGGGCAGAGTTAGAGTGTTTCATGTTTGATCTCTGAAACATCCAAAGAGTTTATAAATCTAGAGTGAGCAGTCGCTGTCTACACAGTAAACCCCATGTGGTTTCACAACAACATTAGAGTCAGATTCAGAAAGCTCCCCTACCCAGAGCGCTGCTTCTTCTTCGTGTGATTTATTTGAGACTGGAGAGCTAAACCTGATCATTCCTGCCAGTTGGTGGTCAGATGGGTTTAACAATCAGACTGACCCACAATTTCCCCAATAACATTATTTCTCATTTCATCAAATTTTGACTGGGATGTGAAACTCAACAGTCACAACAACTCAATGAATAAATGTCTGATTGGTCCATGAATGAAATAGTTTTAGTCAAAATGTTTTGATGTCTTTTCACTGACAAACCGTTGTGTACGTACCTGAGAGAATAGAAGATAAAGAACAGGCTGACAAAATCCACCGTTGATTACTGAGGAATAATCTTTAAAGGAAGGAGACATTGAAAACACAATGTGGTGATAATATTGAACATTTCAACTTTTTGGACGTCACAATAAAAGCCAGCCACATGCAGTGAGAAACAGGATACGTCATGAGGGCTCACTCTCCCATCTTTATGGAGACATCAAATGTGTCCTTCCTGCTCAGTGTGTCGCTCTGGAAAACTAAATGTCTCAAATATAAATGAAACTTTTCTATCCATTTTGTCAGGTTGAATCAAAACCGGCTCACAGAGAAATGCTGTGAGGAGTTGTCGTCAGTTCTCAGCTCCAAGTCCTCCAGTCTGAGAGAGCTGGACCTGAGTACCAACGACCTGCAGGATTCAGGAGTGAAGCTGCTCTCTGCTGGACTGGGGAGTCCACACTGTAGACTGGAGACTCTCAGGTCAGGGTTCCTCAACCTGGTCAACACATGACCATTTAAATCTGTTCACATGCAGGTTCATGTCAGTCAAGAAACACCTAACCTGTTAGTTGTGATACCAACATTTAGCTTTTCCTTCTAGCCAGTGAATTACTTTCCATCAGGATATTTATTTACTTCCTCTCCTCACTGCCTCTGTTATAGAAATCAAAACACAGAAAGGACTTGATGCAAGAACTTTCAAACCAAATGAACCAGATGAAAACACAAAGCAGCTCATGGGTCAGCTGTTTGTATTGGAGACAGTTCAAATTTCTGCTAGCAGCTGATCTCAGAGTGGTATACTAACAACATGGTATACTAACATGTATCTTCTCTGGTGTGTTTCCAGGCTGTCAGGCTGTCTGGTCTCAGAGGAAGGCTGTGCTTCTCTGGCCTCAGGTCTGAGCTCCAACCCCTCCCATCTGAGAGAGCTGGACCTGAGCTACAATCACCCAGGAGACTCAGGAGTGAAGCTGCTCTCTGCTGGACTGGAGGATCCACACTGGAGACTGGACACTCTCAGGTATGGAGAGGCTTGCTGCCAGCCAGTCAAACTATCAATAAATCAACTAATAATGAACAGAACAGATCTCAGATCAGAAACTGATGCTGTATTGTGTCTTGTTCTCCCATCAGATGTCTGTGAACTCACACTGGACCCAAACACAGCATACAGAAACCTCTCTCTGTCTGAGGACAACAGGAAGGTGACAGAGGTGGATGAGGAGCATCCATATCCTGATCACCCAGAGAGATTTGACTACTGCTACCAGGTGCTGTGTAGAAATGGTCTGACTGGGAGATGTTACTGGGAGGTGGAGTGGGAAGGGTTGGTTAATATAGGAGTGACATACAGAGGAATCAGGAGGAGAGGAGGAGGTGTTGACTGTAGGATTGGAGGGAATGAAAAGTCCTGGAGTCTGATCTGCTTTGGTGATAGATACTGTGCCAGGCACAATAACAGAAGAACAGTCATACGTATCCCCTCCTCCTCCTCCTCCTCCTCCTCCAACAGAGTAGGAGTGTATCTGGACTGGCCTGCTGGCACTCTGTCCTTCTACAGAGTCTCCTCTGACTCTCTGATCCACCTCCACACCTTCACCTCCACCTTCACTGAACCACTCTACCCTGGGTTCAGGTTTAGGTTCTGGTTTAGGTGGTCTGGTTCCTCAGTGTCTCTGTGTCAGATGGAGGAGGGAGAGTCTCCTCCTCTGTAGAGAAACACTCACACTGCTGACCAAAGACACACACACACACACACACACACACCCCTCAAAGTGACACTATGTGTGTGTTGTATTGTCATGTTGGTCTCCTCCTCATCATCAGTAGAGTCTTCTATGTGTCGGTAACTGAACAGGGTTTTAACATCACATGTACAAGAACATGGACGTTCAATATTTAACCAGAGGAAAGTTATTATTGGTCATCGATTGGTTGATTTATCAATATGTTGTTTTTAGTTTCAGCTAATGATTGAACGTAAATGGAAAATGTAACTTTCATCACAGTTTGATCAATCATCAGTTATTGAAAAGAAAAGACTGATCAATAAAGAGATGAACCATTTCTGCTCTACAATGACTCTTCTGAAGTGTGTAACCTCCAGCACACACACACACACAGTACTGTTCCTCTTATCAGTGACAGAGACGTTCCCGTGGCAACCGGCTGGTGTCATCAGTTCATCGCCATGGTGATATGCTATCAGCTCTGCTCACTGATCTCACTGTGTGATGTCAGTTTATTTTAGTCCACAGAGAATAAATGAACTAGATTCTGATGTATTGTGATATAATGACCAACCTGAAGACTGTGTGTGTGTGTGTGTGTGTGTGTGTGTGTGGGGGGGGTAGTGGAGAGGAGGTGATGATGCAGTGTTCAAAGACTCCATTTCCACCTGGTGGTTAAATGTGGATCTGGATCAGGAAAAACGTATGTCAACGCAAGGTGGAAATGCACCCAGCATGCATTGCGACTGGAACGCCATGGGTCAGCCGGGTGGAAATGCACCCAGCATGCATTGCGACTGGAACGCCACGGGTCAGCCGGGTGGAAATGCACCCAGCATGCATTGCGACGGGAGCGCCACGGGTCAGCCGGGTGGAAATGCACCCAGCATGCATTGCAACAGGAACGCCATGGGTCAGCCGGGTGGAATCCGTAGAGTGTGTGTACAGTGAGTCTGCTAATGTATTGGTTCAACAACTGTCAGCAACCTGTCATCCACTCAACGCCTCATCCTCCTTCTTCATGTTTTGCTCTGAGTAATTGTGCGATTCCTTTAGATCCTGCCATGCATCCATAACTGCAGGAATAATGTCACGTCACACCAAATAATATAATATAATCATGTTACCATAGAAACTATTTTCTATGGTATGTCCTGGAACATATTAAAGTCACATTTTTCCGTTTTTGGATTGGCGAATAGAAACCTCACCCTGTCCCCCGGGGTGCCTGAAAGGTCCTAAAACGGCTTAAATGATGATTATGATCTAAACTCTGACATGGTTAACTACATTAACTACATGTTCAAAGGGGTTTATTCGTCACATACACAGTTATCATGGTAAAGTCACTATGCTAAAGTCGAAAAGTTAAGGGGGCTAAAACTAGGAGATAAATTTAATTTAACAATAAAATAAATATACAGACAAGAAGTCAGGTATGTATGTACATGTGCAAAAAATGAATGTGCTATGTAAACCCCAAAAAAAAAAGATGTGCAAGTTACGCAACAACAAGAGTGATTGTTGGTTGGATGTGTGAGTTGAGTGTCCTGATGTCCTGAGGGTAGCCTGACCTCAGCAGTCTGATGGGTACCGGGATGGGTAGTGTCCTTCATGATCCTGCTGGTCCTGGTCCTGCTGGTCCTGGTGTGGATGTCCTGCAGGGTGGGGAGTGTTGTCCCGGTGGTCCGCTCGGCTGACCGGACCACCCTCTGCAGGGCTTTGCGGTCCTGAGAGGATCAGTTTCCGACAGGATGCTCTCTCTGGCCCCAGAGTAGAAGGTGTTCTGGATCTGTTAACTATAACCATGTGAACTACATGCTGGTGTGTGATACTTGTTTCTTCCGTGTTTCTGCTCCGGCCGGCGGCTCATTCCCTACAGGCTTTATGAATGGTCTTCGGCCATATTGAAGTGTGATATCTGTATGAAACCACACAGCAGGAAGAGAACCACAACAACATTGGACCAGCCTTTCATTTTTATTTCAAAATTGTTCTTGTATTTCCCTAACTGGCGCTAATGGATCTTTCATTTCATTGTTACTCCAGGAAGACGCCTGGATAACACAGCTGAGGTTAACATTGACTTGTTAGCTCACTTCTGTTGAGCTTTTCAAAATAAAAGTACTAAAACTGACAACCGTTAACAAACACTACACAACATGCTTTCAAGCTGTTTGTTTTAAACTACTTTTAAACTTTCTGCTTTTTAGCCAGCTACTGTGAACTGTGTCATTTGTGAAGCTGTGTCTGATGAAATATCTTCCAGTAGCTTTGAGTCCAGACTGTCACACAGATCTCAGATCCACCGTGAACTGACGGTGTGTGATCTGTCATGGTCTGATTCGATTCCTCGGTTTGTGGCAGTCGGCTGTCGGTGAACGCTACACGGTCATTTTGATTCAGTCAGAAGTCATTGTGAATGGACTTGGAAGCTGACAAACAAGCCTCAATTAACCACACACACACACACACACACACACACACACACACACACACACACACACACACACACACCACGTTGATCTGCCTAACCCTGTCTCCTGTCCTCCAGGTATTTGGTCGGTCTCTCACCATGGTTTCTAAAAGTGAGTTCTTAATGAAGGAATACGTCCAGATGATGACTGATATGATCGTGCTGTGTGCCACTTTGGCCATTTCCCTCTTCTTCTGGATCCTGTCCCTGGTGATCAGCACTTACTATGGTGAGTCTGTCTGTCTCTGTACACCCCCCCCCCCCCATACATGGGTTGAGCTAAATATCTATCTGATGAAACATTAATAGATATGGATAATCCAATAATGTCTGGTCCAAGTAGATCGTTACCCTAGGACTTTTCTCAAAACTTGTTTTACGCCACAGCATCTTTCAAAAGGCTGTTGTTGTCTTCTTCTTCTTCTTCTTCTTCTTCTTCTTCTTCTTCTTCTTCTTCTCTGATTTAGTGTAAGATATCTTTCAATAGATCGGATCTTTCTCTTCCACAAAATGAGCTTCAGAAAGCTCTCGTGGTTTTCCACCACAGCTTTCTCAAGTCCATGTGATGATGATGATGATGATGATTGTGTGTGTGTTTTCAGGCACGTTGCAGCCTGTGTCACCATGGCGATGGTTGTTCTCCATCTTGATTCCCCTCATGCTGGCAATCAGAGCCCTGAAGAGACGCAGTTTGGATCGCACAGGAGCCCTGGGAGGTGGGTGGCGGTGTTTACTGAGTAGAGCATCTCCGTAAGCAGCTAAATAACTTCTTCTTCTTCTTCCTCTTCCTCCTCCTCTGCTGAACCTAACATCCTCTATGTCAGTGCTTCTTAACGCTGGCCCTCGGGGGCCCAGAGCCCTGCTGATTTACACCAGGTGAATGCAGTTACCTACCTGGTAGGATAGAAAACCAGGCGAAGGCGTCCACGTACATCAACACTTTTGCAGACACAAGTAATGAACAAAACACCGGCTGGCAGAATGTGACTCTCGGTGTGACACAGCACAGTCTGATTCTCTCACTGATCAAAATGATAGCTTTGTGGTGAGACTGTGAATGGGTTTGGGCTTCTCAGAATCCATAAACCCCTTAAAATCAGCTGTGTGGTTAAACGGTCTTGTTCAGTAACTCCCCAGGGGTGAAACGGGCTTCATTTTGAATGAACCTATCATGGGACCAAGTCTTGTTTATTTCACGGGCTTATATAGTTTAAGTTCTTCAAATCAAATCAAATCAAATCACATTTATTTGTATAGCCCTTAATCACCGTTACAGTCTCTAAGGGCTTCACAGTGCCCAACATGTGAAAATAATAAATGGTTAGTACACGACATCCCCCAGCCTTAGACCCTCACAGAGGACAAGGAAAAACTCCCAAGAACCCTCACTTCATCAAATCGGATGAAGGTTGAAGCTCTTGCCGATCACATTTCTGTCATGAATGGTTTTATTGAGTGTGATGGTACAGATCTCCCCCAGACACATAGCATCACGTCTGAGACTGTAGACCAGATGACTCGTGCTTTCTTCAGAAACAGTTCAGGTGCAGTTCTTCCATCCGGAGGGGATTCCTACAAATCATGTTTGTACTTTATTGAGCAGCATTTAATTAATTTAAGGACTTTAGGTTTCTAGTATTTCTATTGTTATTATCAAACGTGAATCTTGGTGGTGTGAAACATGAACCTCGAGCTGAGTCTGGATGTGGCGAGCTGCGTCGGGTGACATGATGTGGCGGTCGACTGTGGGCACCATGGGACTGTACAGAACCTGTTCACCATGCAGCTGTTTGTTCTGTCCAAGAACACTATGCTTTCCAAGACGGAAATGAACCAGGTCAATTTCATGGAAAGAGATTTGTCTCATTCCAGAGAAAATGAACGTATTCTCAAGTCCTACAACTTAAACACAAAGAAATATAGATACTGAAAACATGTTAATGCCCTGAACAAACTGACTGAATCATTTCTGCGAAATGTCTGACCGCTTGTTTGTTGATGTTGATTTTGTGGAAAACCGGCAATCCACCACGCTTGGGTTTTACGGGCTGCATTCAAAAGCAATTCAAAAAAATTCATCCCCCCCAA
>JAXDDX010000849.1:0-19898 GCA_034670405.1 Hoplostethus atlanticus
GAAAAACACAGAACAGTGAACTCAATGCTAGGGGAAGTGTTTTGTTTTATAACTATTGATCAGAAGTGTAGTTAATAAGGTGTCCCTTATTAACTACTGGTGTATATACTGGCCGACCATGCCATTCAATATACAGAGGGGGGGAAGACAAAGACTCAATAACAAACCAAATTAATAGGGTAGTATGGACTCAGTTGAGTTGAAATAAATATTTAGATTAAACAATAAACCGAAACAATGACTACACATATGTTCTCTATGCTCGAGAAAGGTAAACAAATGTTTGCAAAATCATTCCACCACTCCCCTATGACGCGTGAGGACATGGTAGCTGCCATCTTCTATGGGGCGCCAAATGTAACCTCCTGAATTTCGGCCACAAATTCCGTTTTGTGCACTGTTCCAGTTGTTGCATGCCGGAGAAAGTCTAACCCTTGTTCCATGTTCTTTTTCTAACTTTGCGCGGTGTTTTCACTATGGGAATCGCCTTGGCATGACCAACTATGGAAGCTCCAATGACACCACGTCTGTCTTTGACAGACAGTCGAACATGTTTAGGGCACCGCCCCCTTGTGTTACCACGATCGACTGCCCTGACCAGGTCATTCTTGCTTTCTTCCCGTGAGAAACTATTACAAGTTCCCTCAGCACATTCGGATTAGCTTGGATACCTGCTAAACTGTTCAGAGACGATCCGTTACAGGAACACGTCGCCGAACACAGAACCGGCTATTGTCCTGGATTGTGCTGAGTAAATCCTTTAAAAGACTTAGTCGGAATACCGAACTTGTAAAGGTGAGCTGTTCCACGGCTACCTAGTATTTGTTTACTGATGTAGCCTGTATAATTTTCTCAGGCTACCGCGTCAAGGCGAGCCTATTCAATTGGGTTAGCTAGTATTCGCTTGCTAACTGAGCCGAAATACACGGAGTCTAGCTAACATGTCACGACGAGCTGACTCTGGTGGCGTTACTGTAGTTGGGCTAAACCCTGCAGACTAATGCTTAGAATAAACGAGGCTAACGTGTCATGACGAGTCTCGGGTGTAGCATAGCTAGGCTAACCCCTAGTAACGTTACCCTACACTGTAAACCGGAGCACCCAGGTTACAGTGCCTCATAGTCTCTCTCCTTTTTCCAGTCTACCATGTCTATGGCTGCGACCCCCGCCAAAGGGATGGAACTGAAGGACAAAGAGACTGCCTCCCGCCTGTGCCCCGCATCATGTGGAGCCTCCATCTCAGGCAGGGATCCTAAACCCCTGTCATAGTATGCAGGGTTGTGAAACACGCACAGTCCAGGGCGTGTCCAGGGAGTGGCCTGGGGTCTTTGTAGGCCTGAGTATGTTTTGCATGTCACATTCATTCATGCATACTTTAATTAAATGTATTGTGCAAGATGAAAAAGTGACATGCATCATGCAACTTTTACAGTATGAAAAGAAATCAGAACATTCAGGATTTCTTCAAAAGGAAGAAATCCAAAACAGCAGAGCAGGACAGAGCAGCCAGTGCTAGTCATCAGAGGATGAGAGCCAGCTTGACACTGGTAGGGATATACAGCATGAGCCCCAGCTTCAGCTGTATGTAAAATTCTGATAGTTCCAGATTTCTCTTTAGTTAAGCACTTATTTTATTGCCTTGATAATATCAATGACATTGTGGTTAATTGCCAGACATTGAAACTAAAGTTGAAACAATATTTTTAGTCATCTGGGGGGTATCATACCACTTAGCCTACTTAGAAAAAAGGCTGATTTTATTATCATTCAATTATGTGTTTTTGTAGACATAGACAAGGATACTGGCAAACTTCAGCTTCACCTGCACATGTATGCATTATGTATGCATTTGTCTTCTTTAAAACTTTATTACTTTGACTTGGGATGGGGATGTTTCACTTTTGCTATACTTTTTCAGTGGCTTATACTGTCATTCAGGGCAAAGCCCATTTTTTATAATACAAGTGTGAAAAATCTAAAAATGACTAATTTGACATACAAATAAAATTTATACAACCTGTATTGCTTCAGGTGTGTCAAGTCAGCCACTACTCAGACAATGAAACCTCCAGCAGTACCTGCAGGCCATGCAGTGGGGATAGTGATGTGGCAGCCCTTATTGCCCCACCTGAACCTCATGGTATGCCTTAATTTTTTCATTTTTCATATGAAATATATTGTATTAATATATTGTACCTCATTAAATTATTTCATCTGTATTAATGCCCCAATGAGCACTTCTGTCTCAATAATTTCACATTTGTGACTTACATGACACTTAATGCAGGATCTGATTCTCATGCTTTTGTCACTTTCAGATATTTCAGTCAAGAGCAGCAGGTTCCCAACTTAACCTCAAGACTTTTCCAAAAACCATCTAGGGTGAGAAGAGGAGGTTGTTCAATCCATTGTGGTATAACCTGTATTCATGCTTGAATACTCACAAAGGAAAGATTCAGCCTACTGTTATGCATGCAGACACGGTTTCAGGGAAACTGTTTTTCACCTCAGAATCAGACTTTCACATTGGAAAAAAAAAGTATGTTCAAAGATGGTGGCTTTAAGTTGCATGAGAAATCTCACATTAATGCCATGTTTGCTTGGAATGACACAAGAGGGTAGTGCTTACAGATTCTTCTATATTAGACATATTAACAAAGAATACAGAAAGAAAGTTGAAGAGAATCGCAGATGTACTGCTTTGATAGCAACACAAAATTTATAGGCACAAAGAGGTCCCCGTGAATCTGAAGAATCTGACAACAAAGGGATGTTCTAGAAATTCTAGAAATAATCGCTAAACACAATCCTAGGGTAGTCAAAAAAATCAAGGCAAAAGGGGCAATGCAAAATACACAAGCAAAAACCATACAGAATAAAATTCTGCAGTGCTTAGCAAGTATCGTGCGTGATTCCCTTTTGAAGGAAGTGAAGGAGATGAGGTATTCTCTGTCATTGCTGATGAAAGCAAAGATTTGCAAAAGAAGGAGCAGCTGTCATTAGTAGTTAGGTAAAACTACCCAAAGGGCTGTGCATGAAAGCTTTCTTTATTTTCAACATGCCCAACATCTAGTGCTAAGGGGCTCTGTGAAATGATCATCCAGTGTTTAGAAGCTATGGCCTTCAGTACAAATCAAAACTTGTGGACAAGGTTATGATGGGGCCTCAGTGATGAGTGGCAAACACTCAGTTGTGGCAGCCAGAATTAAGACAGAGGCTTAAAAATGGGTTTTATGTTCACTGTAATGCGCACTGTCTGAACCTGGTCTTAGTTGACACTGTGAAGTCAGTTCCAGAGGTTGATTGCTTCTTCTCACTGCTTGAGAAGCTCTATGTGTACATGTCAGGATCTTATGTGCATCAGAAATGGTTGGATGTTCAAAAGGAGATGTATGGTGGCCAGCCTAGAAAGTTACAAAAACTTAGTGACACAAGATGGGCATGTAGAGCATTGGCTTGCAGGAACTTGAGGGATAGGTTACCAACTGTGTTGTGTGTTCTTCAAAATATAAGCACAGAAAAATCATAGAGACAGAATCCTTTGATACCCCAAGGTTTGCTTGCACAGATTGACCTCACATTCATAGGCCTCCTTGCAACCTTCCGAAAACTGTTGGGAAACACAAAGCTGCTTTCTGACCTGCTACAGTCTCCCTAGTTGATTTAGCTATGGCAGTAGACATGGTGGAGTCACTTCATGATACATTTCAGGAGTACAGGACTGATCAATTGTGGCACGACATAGTAGAGACAGCCAAACAGTGCAATATAGCTGTTGAGAATGGTGAGAAGAGGTCACAAAAAGTTAGCTCCAAACTTGGTGGGTCTTATTTGACATGTACTATAGGCCTTGCGCAAGGGTAATGATGACAAAGATACATTCAGGCAGAGACTACTCTACCCCCATCCTTGACTCCATAATTGGTGAAATGGAAAGAAGAACCTAACATTATTAAACCTAACTGTTTAATAATGAAAGGTATACAGGTCCTAAACCCTAAAAGCAGTATGTTCCTTCAAGACGACCAGGTATTTGGCTTTGGTGAAATGTACGGTTGCGATCATGAAGATCTTACTCATGAGCTTCACCAGGCTAGGGGAATTTTGAAAAGGAAGGCTGAGAGTGGGGCGGAGCAGTTGGCAAGCATTCTGTGTATGTGTTTTTAGAACCGTACCAAGAGGTGTTTCATGAGCTCCTCAGGCTGTACAAAATAGCTGCAGCCCTTCCAGTCAGTAGGGGCTGCCTGTGAGTGGAGCTTTTCAGCTCTAAAGCTCATTAAAAATAATTTGCAGACAACCATGGTAGATAGCAGGCTAAGCCATTTAGGTGTGTTAAGCATTGAGCTAAGGCAACTGAACATGGATGACTTTATAAAAGTGTTTGCAAGCCAACACAAGAACAGGCTAATTAAACTGTTTTAAATGTATCCTGGGCTATGTTGAAAGAGTCAGCTAGTATCTTTTGTTAGCAAACAGAGTACATATCAAGATAGAAGTTTAATAGTGCTGGAAGCGTTGCTTTATCAAAACACTATGCTGAGATGGCAAATTGCGACAAAGATATTATAATCACAGTGTGATTGGCCTCAGTGCCCGCCTGTTGTTGGGTCCAAACACACCATTTATATAACATTTCACCAACATCTTCTGAGTGATCTAAACAATGTGACACAGGCAAAGACATCTGTTTGTAGCTCAAACATTTTGATTATGGTGATACAAACACACAATGTAATCTATGTTTAGGAATTGTTGTTTTTCCATGAACTGTACACATCATTGTGTTTATAAGCTGGTGAAATTATTTTTTCCTCATAACTGTACAGTTCTGAGGTTATGTTTAGATCACTGGCCTCAAACCCGAATGTTAAGTTTTTAAACAACTGAAGTGCCTGTAGCATTATTTAACAGGTCATGTTACAGTGTTGAAATAAGATTTGCTGGTTTGTTAGAGATGTGAGGAGGAGTGTGAGTCTTTTTTTTTTAATCAAGTAAGCTAGTGTGAGTTCAGGTCTCTCTTTGGTAAGATTACTACAGTGTCTGTTTGTGGAAGAATTGATTGATCTTGATTTTGTATCCTTAGTGTAGCTTTTAGGTGTGACATGATTGAGGTGTGCATGTGCATGTGCAAGTGTCTTGTGTTCTGGTTCAGAAGTTCATACATGACACGGTTGCACTGACTAAGTGCCCGTGTGACATAGGTCAGGATTCATATAAAACCATACTGGAAGGCCTGTCCCACGAGGGACACTGGAGAGCCCTTGCCCAAGACACTTTCACACAGCACACATTGTTCCCAGACTAAACTCTAGAATAACACTTGCAGGGGGGTGAATATTTTTCGCAAGGCGCTGTACCTGATTTGTTCCCGTTCAAGTCGCTTAGAACCCACACAATGCATGAGTATTTGGGTCTCAATATAAACTCCCTCTCGTATCGTGTCACGCTATCAGAGGGGAGAGTAACGTCTTTCACACAGTCTTGCCCACTTTGACCAGCAGCAGCGGTGTCGTACAGACACTGCCTACGGCTGCTGGGTTTCAGTGATATGAGTGGTACACTTGGCCTTCTAATGATGAGAGATTTTCAGCGATGGGTTGCGTCATTACGACTATGCCCTCGTTGGCATCTCAATCACTTATTGAGAATATCACCGGAGTGCATGGCAGCTCTCCTCCAGTAGAGAAAGCCAACGATTTTCCCGCTGGGGACGGCATCATCAAGGGTAACCTTGACGACGGATGTGTCTCTTAACAGGCTGGGGAGCGGCATTTATGGGCAGAGCAGTGAATGGCATCTGGCCCCCTCAGTTAGCTCAGGCGCTGAAGGATTTCTAAACCTTTTCTCAGGGGCTGCCATGTCTTGATAAAATGGACAACTCAACTGTAGTGGCTCATATCAACCGCCAGGGCAGCACTCGCTCACTACAATTGCACAGGCTGGCCTGCAAAGTAATTTTATGGAGCAGCACCCGGCTCATGTCCCTACGGGCGAACACACATTCTGGGAGTTTTTGAACAGAGGGGCAGACCTGTTGTCCAGGGGAAATCCTCTATACAGGGAATGGAGACTTCATCCTCAATTGATAGAACAGGTCTGGCAGACATACGGATGGGCAACCGTGGATCTCTTCGCATTGCAGGAAAACGCTTAATGTCCGCTGTTTTTCTCCTTGTCAGAAGTAAATGCACCACTGGGCGTGGATGCTCTAGCCCACCCATGGCCAAATGTTCTACTCTATGCATTCCGCTTCACTGATATCACCCACTCTAACCCAAATAAGAGGCAGGGGGTATCATTAACTCGGGTAGTTGAGATTCTCTGTTTTCTACAGAATTGTTGAATAAAGGGGAAAACCCTTTTTAACAAATCAAGGTTTACCTTACTGCCAAATTTGGGCCTTCATGGGGTTTTTTTGGTGATAAATGGCCCGGCAGTGTGCTGCTTCATGAAATACATGCCGGGGCTCCCATCCCCAGACCCCCCCTGGTCCCATTAGGGGGATCTATCAGGGGTATTGGGCCCTCTCTCATCACCCATTTGACCTCTAGAGGTGGGGGGTTAAGTTTCCTTTAAAACCCACTGCTCCCTGGCTTTGCTACTGTAAGCAGTAGGGGATTACAGGCACTGTCCTTTCCGCCCCGCCAGCTTGCATTTTTTCCCGGGTTACTAAGTGTGTTTGCGCCCCTTACCCCGTTTATGCCTAAAGTTAGAATCTCCTACAGTGTCCTACTGGGGAAACTGGCAGTTTTTCATCCCCCTCCATTTTCCCCCAGGGGAGGAAAAAGGGGCTTAACTCATTCTGTCCTGTTCGGGATCAAATCAAAATCAAAATCAAATACATTTATTTGTATAGCCCTTAATCACCGTTACAGTCTCAAACTTCACATGCCCAACATGTAAAAAATAAAAAATTTTATACCACAAACATCCCCACCCTTAGACCCTCACAGGGGGACAAAGGAAAAACTCCCACAAACCCTCAGGGGAAAATTTGGGGGAAAACCTTGGGAGGGGTACTCAGGGGGGACCCCTACCGGGACGGGGGGGCGTGCAATAGATGCCGATTTTGGGCAAGCACGTATAACAATTATGAAATTTATTTTGGTGGACATCCAATTGAGGGGGGCGGCATCACAGCAACGGAAACTCAGTCAGCGTCATAAAGGGATGGGGGCCCCCGCGGGGGCCCCCAAAAAGCCCAATAGGAGAAAAAAAGTCCGCTCAGTCAGCATCGTCCTAGGAGGGGGGACCAACCAGACGCCAACCTCCGGGCTGCGGCCTGGAAACAGATGGGAACTCACCCACACACACCCTACACACACACCCCCCCACTCAACAGACAAACATGACCAGCGTCAGTGGAAGGGCAGTAGACCAAGGAAATGGGGACATGAGGCAGGATGCTAGTACCCAAACGCAGGACCCTTTCTAGGATGACTAACTGGTCTACCCTTTACTCTAGAAGAACTGACCCCTCCCTCAAGGCGGTAAAATACAGAAGAAAAAAGGGGGTTTTTAGCCTTGACTTAAAGACTTCGTAAGCCTCCCTCTCTGATTGGGGGCAGGCAGATTTCCAAGATAGGGGCCCCGGGTAAAAAGGGGCTCTTTTACCTCATTTTCTTTTGACGGGGATAACAGGTAGCCACGTCCTGAGATCTGGGGGCCCGGGGGGCTTTTTATAAGGTTTAATCAAATGGATAAATAGGAGGTGCCACCCCTTTGTAATGATTTTATGTAAGTAAAAGCCCCTTAAAGTCACCCTGGCCTAAATTTTGGTACCAGTGTAAGAGACAGGGGGAGTTATATGGTCAAATTTTCCTAGTTTTGGTCAGATTCTGGCACACATTCGGGACCATTGTAGTTTTTTAGGGCCCAGTGGGTAAGCCCGAAAAAAGGACATTGCAATAATATTCGGGATAACAAAGGCATTACAAAAATTTCTCTTTTGCCTCTGTTAGCAAGGTCAAATTTTGGCAATATTGCGAAATGATAAAACGCTGATTTAGTGATCTCCTTAAATGTGCAACTCGAATGAAGGGAGGGTAAAATTTTTTTAACCCCCCAAGGGTTTTTAACGTAGGGGCTCGGGGAGATTACAAAACTATCAAAGTTAAAGTACTTTTCTCAAAAAAGTGCTATGTCTAGCCCCCCACAATCACATCTCATTTTGCGCCATTAAGGAGTGGAAGTTTGGGGACACCCAATATTTGACCCCTGAAGGCAGGCCTTATTTTTTTGGAATTGGGTGTCATCGGTTGGTTTGACTGTATGTAAATTTTGGTGTCATCGGCTAGCAAGGAAGTTATGCCAAATTTGCGAAGATGCCACCAAGTGGTAGCTATAATGAGAATACAGGGGTCCTAGGACGAGCCTTGGGGGGACACCAAAAGCCATATTGCAACACTCTAGGTCATTTTGTTTAAAAGACGGGGTGTGATCTATCAAGTAGGTAAAACCAAAACCAAAAAAGGGCTGATCCCGATACCAATGTAATGTTCAAGAGGGTTCGAGTACGAGATAAATTGTTCAAGGGCCTCAGGTAAAGTAGCAAATGCTGAGGTTAAATTTGGAGCAATACTAACAAAAGATCATTTCCCACTCTGGGGAGTGCATTTCGGTCGAGTGAAGGGATCTAAAGCCAGATTGGAAAGGGGATCAAGCAGGTTTTTTTTTGAAAAAAAAATCTGTAATTTGACCTCTACTGTTCGTTCAAAAAATTTGGAGAGGAAGGCAGATTTGAATTGGTCATAGTTCTAAAGTACTTCGGGGGTAAAGGTTCTTTTTTTCAGTAGGGCTTGATCACGGGCCTTTTTAAAGGCAGGGCACCGGCCATGGAGAGGGGATGATTGATCATAAGAGAATGGGGGGTCCTAAATAGGAATACTTCTTTAAGCAGTTTAGCAGGTAAAGGGTAAAGCATGCGGGTCGTGGTTTGAAGACAGAGTTAGCTTGGTGAGAAGTCTAAGGAAACTAAATAAAAAAACTGTGAGAAAAGCATTACCCAGGGAACACCAAGGGGATTTTTTCAGGGGGAACGGCCCGCCAGTAGAGATTTTATGGTGATCTCGTCCAAAATCAGCGTATTTTTCTGACTAAAAAAGGACATAAAAATCATTCGGAGAAAACAGAAACTATCAGGGGGGGGGGATTCCTTTGGGGTTGCAACGGTCAAATAGAAACTTTGGGTTTTTTTATTTGCGCTGATTAACCTAGAGAGTGAGGGGTTTTGGCTGCGAGAGTGCACATTTAAATTTAGCAAGCTATCATTCAGGAACCCAAAAGCCCTTGGTTTTTGGGTCAACCTTACTTTTAGTTTTACGGTTTTAAAGTCCACAGTTCTGGGTAAACCACGGTGCAAACTTCCTAGCGTGGTTTTTTCTAGATTCAAGTTTCAAGAAGTTTTAATTGTCACAACACACACGAGGGTGTAGTAAAGCAAAGTGGCCATCTCAGCAGAAATGTGCAAAAAAACAGGTTCCCCACTTTTACAATAAACAAACACAATTTTTACAATGTCACATTTTTTTAAGAGCTCATATAAAAAAAACAACACAATTTTTTACAAAAAGCATTTTATAAAAAAAATATAGAAAAAAGGGAAAATTGTATGTATAAAAATAAATTAAATTATAAATTATGTGTAGTCTTTACCCAAATTGTGTGTGCATAAGAGGGGCATTGTGTGTCTTGGTGGGGCCTGGTAGGGCGGAGTTCACATCCTATGGGCCGAGGAAAGAAAATCCTCTCAGTCTCCTGTTTGGCACGGGGATACGGAGGCGCTTTCCTGACCGCAGCGCTGAAACAGACCCTTTTTGGGGTGGTGGGATCTTCATGATCCTGCAGGGTCTGGTTTTGCACCTTTCCCGTTACAATTTCCCGCAGGGGGGGGAGTGAGTTTCCCAAAAGTGCCGCTCAGCCGAACGCACTACTCCTGCAGAGCCTTCCTGTCCTGACGGGGGGCTGCCCAAACCAGGCAGTGATGCTTCTGTCAGGATCTCTCTACAGCTCCAGAGTAGAAGGATGAAGGGTCCCCCGGGAGACTTTTAAAATTTTCCCCAGTTGCCTGGGTGGTAAAGGCGCTGCCTCGCCTTTTCTCACCAAGTGTCAGTGTGTGTGGCCATGTGAGATCATCAGTGAGTGGACTCCCGGTATTTATACCTGCCCCCCCCCTCTCCCCATATTTCCCCCTTTAATCCCCAGTGGTGATACTCCTCTGTTGTTTGTCCTCCAAAGTCCACAATCACTCCTTAGTTTTTGGGGACATTCAGGAGGAGGCTGTTGTCCTGGACCAGGTGACAGATCAGCAAATTTTCCCCCAGGTAGGGCCCTTTTCGTCGTTTGAGATCAGGCCCCACCACCACGTGTCATCCGCAAAATTAATGAGGGGTTGGGGCTGAACCTGGCCACACCGTCATGTGTGTACAGGGGGTACGTAGGGGGCTGAGGACCAACCCCGGGGGATCCTGGTTCAGGGGGAGGGGGTTGGAGGTGTGTCTACCACCCTGACCACCTGGGCCTGGGGGTCAGGAAGTCCAGGATCCAGGCACACAGGGGGGTTATCCCATCCATCAACTTGCCACCCGCTGGGGGGGGACTATGGTATTTAAACTGAACTATAGTCAAAGAACAGCAGTCTCAATACCCCCCTTCCGGCTGTCCGTAGAGATGGGTGTGCAGTACCCGGGGGACAGCATATCCGTGGTCATTGGGACATAAGCAAACTGCAGGGGTCCCTGGAGCAAGGGAGGAAGGCGCAATGTTCCTTAATCACCCCTCGAAAGCTTTTATGCCACCCAGGTGAGGGGCCACCGGTCGGTGTCATTCAAGCAGCTGGGGAAGCATTCTTTGGGGACAGGGACAAAGTGGTCTCTTGAAGCGGCGGGGACCACAGACTCAGCCAGGGAGATTTGAAAAAGTGGTGGTGGGATACGATTGAAATCTTTAATCGCCCCTAGCCACCGGGCCGCATTTTGTTACCCTCTAGACCCCCCTTTAACTGTCCCCTAAGAAAAGGGTTTTTCCCCCGCAGAACTCCTCCTCCCCCCCGGGGTTTTTTACCCCCCAAGCCTTTTTCCCAAAAAGTCAAAGATTTCGTTTCCCCTAGGGGGGCGTACCACAATTCGGGGGTGCCCGGATTTTATAGCCTAGCCCCCCTGGCGCCCTTTTCCCCCTGCCCCACCCACCCCCAAACCCCCTCCCCTCCCGCCCTTTGCCCTAACCGGTGTGTTGTTGCCGGGGTTCAAAAACCCGGGTTTAGGGCCCCCAAAATGGGGGTTTAAAAGGGGATGGGGTTTTTAACCCCGGTTTTTTGGTGGGGGATTACCATGGGGGGTCCCCTCTTTTAGCCGTTATATCCCTTAAAACCCTGCTGGCGGTTTGGTGTCCCCCGGCGTCCCCGGACTCCCTTGTCCCTCATTTAAACCCCCCTTTCTCCCTTTCCACCGCCCTTTCCCCTCAAACCTTTGTTTTCTCCGGGGCGGAAAAGGGCCCCGGTTGTTTGGGGGGAAAGGGAGAGGCGGGCCCTTCAAGGCGTTGCGTGGTCCAACCTTTTTTGGAGGACCTAATTCTGGGAAATTGATGTTTTTTTAGGGTTGCCCCATTAAAACCCCACCCACCCCTAACCGTGGGGGCTTTCTGATGGAAATTTAAACAAATTTGGGGCCAAATCAACGTCCGTGCCCTTTGGGTAGTTTGATTTGGGGAACCACCCCTTTAATCCCTGGGGGGAAAAAACCGGGTTCAAAATTTTCCGTTTTACCAGGGAACAGAAAAGCCTTTTTGTTTGGGGGGGTTGCCCAATGTTTTTGGGGAAAAAACCCCCCCCCTTTTTGCCCTCTTCCTTTACCCCAGGCAAAAGGGCTTTTTTGGGTTTTGTCACCGGAACGGGGGAGTGTTGGAAAAAGTTTCCCCATGCCCTTTTTTTTTCCCCCCTAAAACCACCAACATTTTCCCGCGTTCGGGACTGGGCTGGGGGTGGGCGAATTCCCTCTGTATGAAAAAAGGCTGTGTTTTCCCCTTTGTGGGTTCCCTGTTTGGTGTCGGCTGAACCCCGGGGAAAGGGGGGAAAAGGGGAAAAAAATTTTTTGGGGGCAAAGAGAGGGAAAAATTTATTCTAAGTTTGGGGTTGACAAATTGTTTTTGTCTGACAAACCCCCTCACCCTTAGGGGGAAAAATTCAGTCCACAAGGGAAAAAGGAAGGGGGCCTTGGGGGAAAGTATCGGGTTTTTCACAACGGGACCCTGTTTCCTAAAAAAAAAAAAAATTTTTTTAAATTTTTTTACGTTGGGAAAAAAACCCGCCCCCAAATCATATTTTTTTCCAAACGGAAATTAATGGGGGTCTCCAAAAACTTCCCCGAAACCTTTTCTGGTTTATTTAGAAAAGCCCAATTTAAAAAAGCTTTCCCTTTTGTCTTTGCAAACCAAAGGGGAAAAAAAGGCCTTTAAAAATTGGAGGTTTTTGGGAAAAACATTTTTCTTAAATTTTTTGAATCCCCTTTTGTTCCAACAGCCCCAAAATTTTTTTTTAATGTCCCCTTTAGGATTCCAAAAATCGGGTTAATTTTAAATAATTACCCTTTTTAAATTAAAAAAAAATTTTTTCCTTATTTTCTAAAATAAAAAATTTGAAAAAAAAAAAAAAAGGGGGGGGGGGGGGGGGGGAAAATGTTTTTTTTTTTTTTTTTTAAAGGGGTTTAAAATGGTTTTTAATTTTGGTTTAAACTTTTTTCCAGGGGGCTTTTTAAAAAAAAGGGGAAAAAAAAAAAAAAAAAAAAAAAAAAAAGGGGGGGGGGGGGGGGGGGGGGCTTTTTTTTTTTTTTTTTTTTTTTTTTTTAAAAATTTGACTGGGGTTTTTTGAAAAAAATTTTAAATAAAAACCTTTGGGGCGATCGGAGGTCAAGCCCCTTTCCCTTTTTTTTTATTATTTACTGTTGTAAAAAGGGCAAAAAAAAGCCTTAAATTTTTACTTCGATAAAACCCGGGGAAAACCCCCCGTGTCGGGGGGGAACATTTAATTTTGTGTTTTTTCCCCATTTTATGAAAAAAAAAAATACAGACAAAACAATGGGTTAAAAAATTTTGGCGGGTTATTTTTAAAATAGTAAAACCAAAACCATTTTGGTTTTTCTATTACTTAAAGGAGGTTTAATAAAAAACCGATCCTAAAAAAATAATTTTTTCATAGAAAAAAAAAAAAGGTTTTTTAAAAAAAATTTTTAAAAAATTTGGGTTATTTTTGAAAAAATAGTTTCATTTTAAAAGTTGGGGCCTGGACCCCTGGCCTACTCCCATAATTTTAAGCCCTGGTTTTCCCAGACGTTTTTTTTTTAATTTTTAGATTTATTCATTTAAAAAATGTAAAAAAAAAAAAAACCAAAAGTGGGGGCATACAAGGAGGGAGGTTTTTTTTTTTTTAGGATGTCTAGGATTTCCCGGGGGCTGGAGGGGATGGGGTTTGACAGTCCTCCCCGACTTGGTTTTATAGGGGGGAGGGCTCGGAGAAATTGAAAATTTGGTAGAATCGGGACCTAGGTTTAGATGAGATTCAAAAATTTTTTTTCCAAAAAAAAATTAAAAATGGCGGAAAATCTATGAGTCGGATTTAGTGATTTTTGGGATTTTTTTTTAGAGAATTTGAGCTGGACTTGTGTGAAAATTTTCAAGTCAATCGGATCACGTTGGGGGGTGGCCCTTCAAAAATGGGCCTTTAAAATTACAGCGCCACCACTGGCCGTTTGGGTTTCCTTTTTTGAAAGGATTTGCACATCGGGTTTTTCCAGTTATTGGCCATTATTTTTTTTGTTTTTTTTTATTTTTGGCCCCAGGGTTTAAAAGGAAAATCAACAATTGATTGGTTTTTTTTGAGTTTTTTCTGTAATCTCATGGTCTCATTTTCGGGATTAAATTATCCTCATTTCAATCATTTGGAATCTGTTTTTGGTTTTTAAGTAAGATAAACTGACTTTTATGGGGTTTTTTCTTTTAGTTAAATTTAAAAAATAGGAAAAATCCCAAAATCCTTCTGAAAAATTTCTGTGGCCCAAATAAATATGTTACTGAAATCGATTGTGTGTGACACAATACGATATCATAACATTTTTGTCGCATTTTCCAAAAAATCTTGAAAAATAAATCTTTTTACAAAGCCACAAAACTGTGGGAAAAAAAATGTGATCCTGATTTTAAATGGGTATCTGCAATGAGTTCCTGTATTTTTTAAAAGCTATCGATTGCTTGAAGAACTAAATCCTAACGGGTTTTTGGGAAATTTGCTTAAAACATTAAAGAGGTTTTGTATAACCCTTTAATATAAATTTTTTTTTTTAACTGATTAACTGGCATTTCTCAAAGATGAAAGACCCTGTAAAGGTGGGATCTATCACTTCAGTAAATGTGATTTATTCCGTTAAGGAAAAGGCAAATGATCTGGTGTGAAATTGGGTATACAAAGTCTTTTCCCTTAGAAAAGCCACAATGTGATCTCTAAAGCTCATCCTCTTCCCCCCTTTTTTTTTTGCCAAATTCTAAATTGGTAAGTTTCACAATGAGCCATGTTACACCACCCCTGGGGTGCATTTTTAAAAGGAAGTTCAATCATTTCCTATACATTTTTGAATACAGTTACTTTTCCCAGCACCCAAAAGAAGGGGGTTTTTGTGAAATAGTGCAACTTTAGAGTATCTAAAAAGTCATTGATGTGAAAAAAAGAAGCATTAAATGACATTCACCTTTGATCCCCTTTGTGAAAGAATTTGCATTCCTTTTCCCTGGGGTACTTTCTAATAAACAAGGGCTTTTGGTAGTGTCAAGTTCCCTTTGCTTTTTTTTTTTTATTTGGACTTTTTAGGGGGGGAGAAATGGGCAAAAGAAACTTAAAAGCCATAAGATTTTTGTCCATTTGATAATCCAGGGAACCCGTGCTAAAAGGGGTGCAACTGATTAAAAAATTTTAGTAGTTTGTTTCTGACAGTTTGTAGGTGAAAGAAAAAAACACTACAGCTACAAAAAAATGGCAGGTAAGTAAATTGCAAAAAGCAGAAAGATTGTACTGCTCTCACAGAATGAGTCACATTGACCCCAAAACATTTTTTGGGGGTTTTAAATTTTTATTTGAAAGGGGTAGGCTTTCCCAAAGAGCCCCAAAAACCATGTCACCTCCAAAAAATGAGAAATTATTGGCAATTATACAAGGACACAAAAATGGGGTTTTGGAAAAGGCCTTAAAATTGGGGTTTTGGGTTGGGTTTTTTGTTTTTAAATGTTTCTGTGGCTAAAAACCCCTTTGGGGGGCACTGGACACCCCTTCCCCTGCCTACGTTTCCCATAAATTTTTTAAAGCCCCTTATGGTTTCCCAAAAGGTATTTTTTTTTATTTCTTTGACTTTTTTCATTTAACCAATGATCAAAAAATAATAAATCCTTTGTTTACAGATGAGACGGGATGACAGGTATGGAGAAGTTTTTTTATTTTTTTTAGGTATGTCTATTGGTTTTCTTTCTGGGGCTGGGGAGGATATGTTTGACATCTCCCCACTTGGGTTTTATGGGGGGTGGCTTCGGGGAACTATTGAAAAATTTGGTAGAAAACGGCCTACGTTTAGGGTGAGATGTTTAAAATGTTTTTTCCAAAAAATTCAAAATGGCGGGAAAACAGTGATCGGACTTTAGTGTTTTAAATTTTTTTTTTGTAGAGCAATTGAGTGGAATTTGTTCAAATTTCAATCAATCGGGAAAATCACGTGTGGGGGCATGGCCTTTCTAAAAAGGCTAATTACCCGCGCCACCCGCGGGCCGATTGGGGGTCCCTGTTTTTTGGAAAGGTTTCACATCGTTTCAGTTAGTCCAGTTATTGTTTTGTTTTTTTTATTGTTGGCCCCCTGGGTTCAAGGGAAAATGCAAATATTTTTTGGTTTCTTTAGATTTTTTTGTAATCTCAGGCTAATTAGGGGGTTAAATTATCCCCATTTCAGATCATTTGGGGATTTTGTTGTATCAAAGTAAGATCAACATGAGCGTTTATGTGGTTATTTCTCTTGAGTTGAATTTAAGAAATAGGAGAAAATGCCTAAATCCTTCTGAGAAAATGTTCTGTGGACCAATAAATATGTTACTGAAATCGTATTGTGTGTGACACAATACGATATCAGTAACATTTTTTGTCTGCATTGCCAAAGATCTTGAATAATAATCTTTTCACTAAGCCACAAAACTGGTGAGATAAAAGATGTGATAACCTGACCTGAAATGGGTATCTGCAATGAGTATCCTGTATTATAATGCTATCGATTGCTTATGAAGAACTGAAATTCCTAACAGGTTTGTGTCAATATTGCTTAAAACATTAAGAGGTTTTGTATAACCTTAAGTAATATATTTCTGAACATGATTAACTGGCAAGTTCTCAAAGATGAATGACCCTGTAAAGGATGGTATCTATCACTTCAGTAAATGTGATTTATTTCATGGTTAAGGAAAAGGCAAATGACTCTGGTGAGTGAAATTGGATATAGCAAAGTCTTTTCCATTAGAAAAGCCACAATGTGATCTCTAAAGCTCATCCTCTTCCCTTGTCCTTTGCCAAATTCTAAATTGGTAAGTTTCACAATAGATGCCATGTTACACCACCATGGGATGCATTTTAACTGGAAGTTCAATCATTTCCTGATACATTTATGAATACAGTTACTGTTCCAGCAGCCAAGAAGGGGGTTTTATGTGACACATAGTGCAACTTTAGAGTATCTAAAAAGTCATATGATGTTGAAGAAGGAAGCATTAAATGACATTCACCTTTGATAGCCCTGTGAAAGAATTGCATTCCTTTTCACCTGGGCGTATCTTCTCTCAATAAACAATGGCAGTCAGTAGTGTCAAGTTCCTTTGCTTTTTTTTTTATTATTTGGACTGTTTAAGGTGGGAGAAATGGGCAGAAGAAACTTAAAGCCATAAGATTTATCTGTCCATTGATGATAATCCAGGACACACCTGTGCTCAAAGGGGTGCAACTGATTAATAATTTTAGTAGTTTGTTTCTGACAGTTTGTAGGTGAAAGAAAAAACACTACAGCTACAAACAAGTGGCAGGTAAGTAAATTGCTAAAGCAGAAAGTATATGTGACCTGCTCTCACAGAATGAGTCACATTGACCCCAAAACACATTTTGGGGTTTTCATATTACTTGAAAGAGGTAGGCTTTCCAATGAGACCAAAACCATGTCACTCCTCCAAAAAATGAGAAAGTTATGTGGCATTATACAACGAGACACAAAAATGTGGTTTTGAGAAAAAGGCCTTTAAAAAATGGGTTAGGGTTAGGTTTTTGTTATATTAATATGTTTCTGATGGCTAAAAGCCCTTGGGGCACTGGCACACTCCTTCCTGCCTACTGCTTCCATCAATTTTAAATGTCCCTTAGGTAGGTTTCCCAGAATCGGTAATTATTTTATTTCTATAGACTTATTTCATTTTAAACCAACTGATAAACAGAAAAATAATAAATCCATTGATTACAGATGAGACGGATGACAGAGTATGGAGAAGTTTTTTATTTTTTTAGGTATGTCTATTGGTTTACTTTCTGGGGCTGAGGAGGATGAACGGTGCCCCCCCCCGGCCGATGGCTTGGAGGCCCTATGCCCCCTGCTCCAATCCCAAGTGGGCTTACCTAATGGTATGTGAGCTGGGGGGCCTACATTGTTGTATGTCCCCCAGCTCCAGAGGCAGAGGTGCTATGTGTGGGAGGGAGGGAGGGAGGGGCGGGGGGGCCCACAGTCCAGAGGTGTGTTAAAGGGGGAGCCCAATGCATAAGTGCTGCTGGTCATAAATATACATATAAACTGACAAAATAAATATTGATTCCACAGACATAAATATATATACACGCACACACAGAAAAAAACACATACAAGAAGCAATATAATAGTAATATAAAATTTAAATCATGCAGAGATCAAAGATAAATGCCATAATGAATAAATAAATAAATAAGTCAATAAATAAGTGCAAGCACACAAAAAGTCAAACAG
The DNA here is from genome assembly GCA_034670405.1 of Hoplostethus atlanticus. NCBI lineage: Eukaryota > Metazoa > Chordata > Actinopteri > Trachichthyiformes > Trachichthyidae > Hoplostethus > Hoplostethus atlanticus. The sequence goes on from JAXDDX010000849.1 coordinate 18,030, forward strand.
CAAAAAAAACAGGCGTTTATAATAAAATAAGTGCAAATCAATGAGTCAGTGCAATTTGTGGGCTCCCCTGTCCTCTGGTCTCCATGGGTTGGGCCCCCCTCTCTCTCTCTCCCCCTCTCCCCCCCGGTCCATAGGTTAACAGGCTATTTACCACTCGGCTCCAAACTTTGGATTTGAATAACTCGGGCTACGAGGTGGGCATACATATGGGACCTGTTGTGATTGGCAGCTTAGGGCCCCCTCTATATGTGAATGAAGTTTGGTCTTCCTTGGTATTGCAATTGTGATTTGAAAAGTTCAAAGTGTCCTAACTTTTGGTAGCGGGTGGGCATACATACAGCAGTGGGTTAGGGTTAGGGTTAGGGTTAGGTGTGGTTGGTGAGCTATCCCATGGCTCTCCCCGCTTCGGCCGCCGCTTCAGCAGTTGATAGAGAGCCACCGGCAAGGCACGGGCCATCACGCTCCCCCGAGACACTGTAGGATGAACAGAGAACAGAGAACATATGAATTTTCTTTTTCTTTTTCTTTTGTAGTTTCTGTAGTTGTCTTTGTGAGTCTTCTTCTGAAGTTGACAAGCAGTTTGCTGTTTTGCTCTGCCATTATTTTTGCATATATAGGCCCACAGGGATCCAACCTGCAAGGGCTATAGATGCACAAACATGATGGTTGTTGCAATTGTCTTTTAGTCTGTTGACTCTTATTCTTGTCCTGTAGTTGTCTTTGTGAGTCGTAGACTGTTGTTTTACTTTGCCATTATTTCTGCATATATAGACCCACAGGGATCCAACCTGCAAGGGCTATAGATGCACAAATATGATGGTTGTTGCAATTGTCTTTTAGTCTATTGACTCTTACTCTTGCAGTCGTCTGATAGTCTGTTGTTGTGCTTTGTCTTTATTTAGTCCTTTGTCTTTAATCCAAAAGTATGATCGTATGCCATGACTAGCCTTATGTTGGGCTGTGAGCCTTGTTGTAATGTTTATATTGAGTTCCTGGCTAGGCAATACGATTAGGCTGTTATCCCATGGAGAATTTTCAGGACACATCATCAGTAATGGACCTCAGGATCATCGGGCGTTTCTGCCTTTTAACCGCTAGACACCCTCACCACGAGGCAGGCCACCGGTGGTCGATCAGTCCCCGGCGTGTGTCCTGTAGTCAATTGATGTTTTGGAGAATATGATTATTCTTAGAGCCAGTTCTCACATTTGGAGGTTATTCACCTTATTTGGAGACCGTATAGGCCCTAGAGTGAGTTAGCTGGCAGGTGTTTAGCACATTAGCTTTGGTGTCAGTCCATGATAGTGGCTTGTTAGCCATAGTCGACTGGTTAAGGTCTGGGTTAAGGTCAGGTACAGGGTTAGCTGATTAGCTGTAGTCGACCGGTTAAGGTTTGGGTTGAGGTTTGGTCCAGGGTTAGCCAGCTGGAGCATGTTAGCTCTGGGTTACAGCGTGTAACCAAGGCCGTGACGTTAGCCTGCTAGCTGAAGCATATTAGCTTTGGTTCAAGGCTATGATGGTTAGCCTGCTAGCTGGAGCATGTTAGCTCTGGGTTACAGCGTGTAACCAAGGCCGTGACGTTAGCCTGCTAGCTGAAGCATATTAGCTTTGGTTCAAGGCTATGATGGTTAGCCTGCTAGCTGGAGCATGTTAGCTCTGGGTTATAGCCTGTAACCAAGGCTGTGACATTAGCCTGCTAGCTGAAGCATATTAGTCCTGGATTAAGGCTATGATGGTTAGCCTGCTAGTTGGAGTGTGTTAGCTTTGGTTTGGGACTGTAGCTGCTCCTTGGTTCGAATTAGGCCCATTGGCCTTAGGATACCTGCAGTGCTGTAGTGTGTTCATCCTGAGAGAAGGATCCAAATAACA
>JAXDDX010000850.1:0-19801 GCA_034670405.1 Hoplostethus atlanticus
GTTAGGCCTTTAAAAATGTTTACCTGTGACGCAGCACATGGTGTTGGTCCTCACTCAAGACGGTCTCCACAAACTGAAAAAAAGAGGCAACATCAGAAATCTAGCATACATTCTAGCTCTGGTCAAGTGTTTTACATTACCTGAGTGAGGACTTAATCTGTCTAGAAAGGGGCTATACAGATAAAGTTTACTTAGTTATGTTGCAGTATTACTAAAATGCACTATGCCTTTCTCTCCAGGATCTTCACGCTGTACGGTAAGTCGTTGCCGTTGGACCTGGCGTGTCGGGTGTGGGACGTGTTTTGCCGGGACAGCGAGGAGTTCCTGTTCCGCACGGCGATGGGCCTGTTGCGCCTCTACCAGGAAGTGCTGACCCGCATGGACTTCATCCACATGGCCCAGTTCCTGACCCGCCTGCCCGACCTTGTCCCCGCGGAGCAGCTCTTCCAGCACATCGCCGCCATACACATGACCAGCCGCAACAGGAAGTGGGCGCAGGTAGGTTTACAGGATGCCTCTCTGAAGATTGAGAAATGAGAGGAATAGGAGTTAACAGATGTTGATCTGTGTATCTACACTCATCTCCTCAGGTTCTTCAGGCCTTACAGCAAGAGCGAGGCAGCCCAGTGCTAAAGTGCTGAGCTGAGATCCACTAAAACTGTTACATACCAACGGACTCGTTCCAGCGCCGACCAAGATCCCCTCTGTGGAAATACTGGACTCCTACCTACAACAATCTGAACCTGTTGGAAACTCTTGATGTTCTGTACTGGCTCTGCGTCCTGTGTCTCTGTCCCGTGATTGAAGGTTGTCAAGCACGAGCGCTCGGAGAACAAAGTGACAACAACAAGCAATTTGCGTGTCAGCAAGGTTCTGAGTTTATTCACACTTGCACAGGGGTTATATAGAGTTGAACACACAACTTTCATAACTGATTCTTCAGAACAGGATATGGAGCAATCGTGCAGGCGGGGGTCTTAGCCCCGCAATTCTGAGAATCCCTGTACCTGTCTGAGTCTGCTCACCACAGCGTCCTGTGATGGCAGACTTTCACTCATCTGCACAGTAACATCAAAATATTAATAGAATGCAAGTAAGCTATATTCGAGGGTCAAAAGTTCAGAGGATGTGGTTAGAAATGTTTAATATCCAACATTGCCCTCTTTTAAGTATAAAACATAATAAACACATAACCATAACATCATTATTCTTCCTGTCTTTCCAAGGCCCGCCAGTTGCGGTGCAAAGGAGGACAACAACAAATCTTCTGTATGGTCAGCATCAGGGGCTGCTCTGAGCCGGAGCCTTCTTTACGCGGGTAGCGTGGATCCATTGGGGCTGGGCGCTGGTCAGCACTGCAGTCCTGGTCACGGCTACTACCTCTGTTGGTGGGGTAAATGCGGCTTCACCGACCTTCCTGGGGTTCAGGGATCTGACGAGGACGAAGTCTCCGGGCTTGAAAGGGTGTGTTGGTTTGTCACCTGGTAGGGGGAGAGATAGAGATACATCACCGTAGTGGCCATTCAATTTCTCAATTAGGGCGACTGTATAGTCACCTAAAGCAGTGTCCACATCTCCGGAGAGACATGGACCACCCTTCCCCCGCACCCATGGTGTTGGAAATGGTCTGCCCATTAATACTTCAAATGGAGATAATTTGGTTGTTGCACTTGGAGTCATCCTTATTTCGGCCAATATTGCAGGTAGTAACTCCACCCAGCTTATACCTTTGTCCAGTGTGGCCCTGGTTAGTTTTTCCTTCAATGTCCTATTCATTCTTTCTACCACACCTGAGGATTGCGGGTGATATGGAATATGGAACTTCCAGTCTATTGTAAGATATTTACATAAGAGCTGTGTGACTTTTGAAGTGAATGGAGTTCCTTTATCACTATTGATGCTTGTTGGTATCCCGAATCTTGGAATAATTTCTTTTGCAAGAATTTTTACTACTGTTCTAGCATTTTCTTTTGCACATGGGAATGCTTCAACCCATTTTGAGAAATGATCCACTATTACTAGCATATATTTTATCTGGCCCTTTTGGGGCATGTGCGTGAAATCAATCTGTAATGCTTGGAAGGGACCGCTAGGTGGAGGTAATGCTTTGTGTTTGGCAGTTGATTTTCCTACGTTAACTCTAGCACAGACCAGGCATGACTCTATGATTGTTTTAACCGTGCTCCCAATGTTTATAGCACAAAATCGTTTTTGAATCATCTCTCTCACCCCCCTTTGTCCGATATGGGAAATGCCATGAAAATGTCGGACAATTAACGGGAGAGTGGCCGCAGGTATGGCTACTAAGTCCGTGCCGGAGCGTAGGATGCCATCAGTACCGGGGGTCACGTTTTGAGAGGCCCAAAATGCAAGGTCAGCTGCGCTGGCCGCGGACTGAATTAGGACAAGATCCACGTGGTCTGGGGTGTAAGGCATTTGGAACATGGCTGTATTTATTTGATCAGGAGGATGTGTCAGACAGTGGGTAATCTGGCAAAGGGTGGATTGGGGTTGGGTCCTCTTGTCCTTATATATTTTGTTAATGTATCTGTAGTGTGGACCAAAAGCATGCAGGTCCTTATGGTGTGGTGGAATGTTTTTTTTGCTGTGTGTGTGTGTGTGTGCGTGTGTGCCGACAAGTTGAGGAACCCCATGACACACCCACCTAACTTCAGGAACATCACAGGTGTTCCCAATCGATAATCTCAGCCACTCCCACTGAAACAATGGACAGCAATCCCTATAAAAGACTTCTCAGTAGTACTGGAGGGGGTGAAACTGTGCACAGGACCCGCAGCTGTTATGCCGAACTCCAAACCCGATTCCCAACACGACGAAGCCGAGCCGACGGAGCCGACACACTTTGATTCAACGCACGCTAAGTATCTTTTAAAGGGACGTGAGCCTACCTAGGCACTGCCTTTTATTGTGTGTATGTTGCCAGCCCTGCCACTCACAACGGGTCTGTTTCTTCCTTGGAGGTGACGCTGATGAAGCAGACGAGTGGAGCCAGCCCTGCCGGCAGATAGATTGGACGACGCGGTCCGGGAACGTCAACCGATAGGATCACCGTGGACCCGTATTACCTGGAGGACAGTGATGAGCGCCCTTCACCACGCTTGAATCTGCACAGACTGTTTTATTAGATCTCCCGTTGGGGTCAGGTAGTTTTATATAGTTGGCCCACCCATTTTAATAAGGAGTCACACTCTAGAGTGCCGAATTTTAAGAAGACCAATTGTATAAATAAAAGTGACTATTTTATTGAAACTTGTGTCCCTGGTGTTCCTGTGCCTCTGGGATCTGAGCCTTAGTAGGGGAGGTGTCTCTTATTCTGAGAAGTGTGACACCTCCTATTTTTCTGGCGTAGTCGGCAGGATCCCATTGGCATGGAACCCAGGGGGCGCAATGGGGCAGGGCCTAGTGAACGTGAGTGACAATCCATCACAGGTAGACTATGCAGAGACAGGTGAGCAGGCACATGCTAGTACACCTCGGCAGGGAGCGACGGCTGCACCCCCACTATCTCCATTAATTATGCCTTGGTTTTTTAGCGCTCCCTGGATCCCAAAATTTAGCGGTGAGCGGCGGCGGTTTGGCGACTGGGGGACTCAGATCAAAGCAATGCTGGGGGCGCAGCCCTTGAGCCAAGAGCAGCAGGCTGATTTCCTGTACAGCGCCCTAGAGGGAGAAGCAAGGCGAGAAATAGCTCTACTCCCCCGAGAAGATCGGCTGAATGGTGAGACCATCCTAACCACTCTACAACAGTTGTACGGGGATGTTAACACCAATGCCCAATTGAGAGCCGCCTTTTATAAATGCTGTCAGAGGCCGGACGAGGGGGTGGGGGCATTCACATTACGCCTCCGAGAGTGTCATTCCAGGTGGCGTGGAGCAGATGATGAGGCTGCTGGAAGAGAGGAGGTGTTGCTAGACCAGTTTATCCTTGGGTTACGAACTGGGCCTGTACGGAGGGAGTTACAGCGGCTACTACGACGGGAACCCCAGTTGAGTTTCGTCGCTGCCACAGCAGAGGCCTGTGCCCTGGAAGAGGAGATGGCTGAGTCACCTGAAGCACAGATAAACATTGTACGAATGACCCGTGCTGCCACAGGAGTGAGTGGTAGCAGAGAATCTCACAACCTTACTGGGGGAGTAGAGGAATGGAAGGAGAACCTCCGGGCAGAACTGCAGCGTGAGCTGACTGAGCAGATTAAAACCCTAAGCAACAAACTAATTGAGGAGGTGAGGAACCAAACTCTCCACCTGCCAGCACCAGCCGGCCCCAGAAGGCCAGGGTTACAGCCCCATACTCGGCGACCCTCGGAACACCTGCCATCGGTAGGCCCCTCTACTCATAGAGCCTACCGCTGGGATGACCTTGGGCAACCCATCTGTTTGGACTGCGGGGAGGCGGGACACGTCCAACGTCATTGCCCACGACGTAGGCGACCCCCAACGGATTTTTAGAGCCTGCCTCACTCCCCAAGCAACCACCGAGGCCAGCGTTAGTTGGTGAGTGCCCAGGCGTGGAAGTTGAGGTAAATGGTCGATGTATAAAATGTCTCCTTGACACTGGTTCACAGGTCACCCTGTTCAGCCAAAAACTGTTTCAGACCCAGCTAGGAGACTCATTGATACAGCCCACTGAAGGGACCCCATGGTTGAAACTCAAAGCAGCCAATGGCCTCCGCATTCCATATGTGGGCTACGCACTGCTGGACTTCAAGGTAGGGGGTGTATCCTTACCACAGAGGGGGGTTGTTATTGTGAGTGATGAGTGCCTAGGCCCTGACAGAGCAATCCTAGGAATGAATGTAATTTCAGAATGTTGGAAGGAGGTGATGCAAGGTGTACACCCGGGGGAGGCTGTCTTCCGGGCTTCAGTTTCTCCCTCCGCAGGCAACATGTGGGAGAAAGCATTTGCAGTGTGCCGCCAAGCTGAGCAGGGACCCACTCCACCATTCCAAGGGGTTGCCAAACTGTCCCGACAGCCAGTGGTGATCATTCCCCCCGAGTCAGAGATGGTGCTCTGGGGTCGAGTGACTGACGGCGCTCCAAAAGTAGGCTGCCAAGTGCTCATTGAGCCCTTACCGGACCATGACGCCGACTGGAGGGTCGGTCGCACCATAGCGACAATCCACAATGGGCAGGTACCTATGAGACTTTGTAACCCCACCCCTTATCCCCTAGCGGTACCGCAGCGCTGCCCTTTGGCAGAAGTCACTCAGGTGCAGCCAGAAGACCTCCAGGCCCAGAGGGAACTACTGCTACGGCCAGGTGAGCCTGGTGTCATTGAGGTGGAGGTAGGTGCAGTGGGCTCCACCCCCTCTGAGGCCCACCCTGCTCTTGCGCTGCAGGGGGACGGACTGCCCCCAGACCAACAGAGACGCCTGACTGAGCTGTTAGACCGGTGGAAGGTTGTGTTCGCTGAGCATGATGAGGACTTCGGTCGCACCGGGATTATAAAGCACCAGATCAGCACTGGAACAGCACCCCCTTGTCGGGAGCGGTACCGATCCGTGCCCCCCAGCCTTTACCCCGAGCTGAAGAGTCTCCTGAAGGGGATGCTGGAGAGCGGAGTAGTCCGGGAGAGCTCCAGCCCATGGGCTGCGCCCATTGTGCTCGTAAAGAAAAAAGACGGGTCATGGCGTTTCTGTGTTGACTATCGCAAATTAAATGCAGTGACACATAAGGATGCTTACCCACTCCCACAGATTGAAGAGTCCCTCACCAGTTTGAGGGGAGCCGAGTGGTATTCCACCCTTGACCTGGCCAGTGGCTACTGGCAAGTAGAAGTGGATGACCGGGACAGAGAAAAGACTGCCTTCACCACCCCCATGGGACTGTATGAGTTCGAGCAGATGCCCTTTGGACTCTGCAACGCGCCTGCAACTTTCCAACGCCTCATGCAGCGCTGTCTAGGGGGGATGGTGCACGAGTCACTCCTCATCTACCTGGATGACATCATCCTATATTCACCGGATTTTGGCAGTCACCTGCGTCATCTGGAAGAAGTGTTTGAGCGCCTCCACAGTCTTGGACTCAAGCTGCAACCCCGAAAATGCTATCTCTTCCAACGACAAGTGGCCTATCTTGGCCATATTATCAGCCGGGACGGGGTGGCCACTGATCCCGAGAAGACTGCAGTAGTCCGGGGCTGGGAGACCCCACAAACTGTGAAACAGGTACGGTCCTTTTTGGGGTTTGCTGGCTATTATCGACGTTTCGTCCCAGGGTTTTCCAAAATTGCTACCCCCCTTAACCAGCTCTTGCAGGGGACCGCAGCCACCACAAAGAACGCTCCAGTGGTGTGGACGGACGACTGTCAACGTGCCTTCCAGCTGCTCAAGGATGCCCTGGTGAGTGCCCCCTTATTGGCCTATGCTGATTTCACCCTGCCATTCCGTCTATATACAGATGCCAGCTTGGAGGGGTTGGGAGCAGTATTGGCCCAAGTGCAGGGGGACAAGGAACGGGTCATCGCCTATGCTAGTCGTAGCCTCCACCCAGTGGAAAAGAACGACCAGAATTACAGCTCCTTTAAGCTGGAATTGCTGGCCCTGAAATGGGCCATGATGGAGAAATTCAAGGACTACCTGTGGGGCATGGAGGTCGATGTGTATATACGGACAACAACCCACTGGTTCACCTGGAGACGGCACGGCTGGAGGCAACAGAGCAGCGGTGGGCAGCCAAACTGGCCAACTACAAGTACACGATTAGGTATCGACCGGGAAAAACTAATCAAAATGCAGATATGTTGTCTAGGTTGCCAGGTGAACAGACAGAGGCAGTCGTGAGAACAGTTCGAGAAGAACCACTACAATCAGAGACTGAGCCGGAGCTGCATGCCTGGGCCGAACGACAACAACAGGACCCCGACCTGCAGCAACTTCGACATTGGAAGGAAGAGGGACACCTGCCCCCCCCCTCAGGAAAGGGCCCAAGCATCACCTCAGCTGAGACGGCTCCTCCGGGAGTGGAGCCGCATAGAGGTCAGTGGTCACATGCTTTACCGGCGCGGTCTTGAGAGGGGTACTGGGGTGACCAATCTCCAGGTGTTGGTACCTCAGAGTGAGACTAAGGCTCTTTGGGAGGAATACCATGACCAAGCAGGCCACATGAACCCAGAAAAGACACTATCCTTACTAAGGCGAAGATTTTTCTGGCCAGGAATGGGACGCAACGGGCTAGAGTGGGCTGCAAACTGCCCCCAGTGTCTAGTCAACAAAGTCGGGCCTGAGGTAAGGGCACCGCTGGTGTCTATTACCACCTCTTACCCATTCCAAATTGTGGGAATTGATTTCCTTTCCCTAGGCCGGCCAGATGATGCCTACCCGTATGTGTTGGTACTAACTGACTTGTTTTCCAAGTATGCCCTAGCTCTCCCAACCCGGGACCAGACGGCAGCTACCACCGCCAAGGCAGTGTAGTGTATGCAGGAGACATCAGCCTCCCCCCCTCTTCGGACCACAGCAACACCCAAAGACTAACACATTCCTCTCCCAGGGTCTTCCTATGAGGTCAAGACCCCTGCTGTGCTCCCAGGAACCCAAGGAACCCCCTTTGCAGCAAAAGCTGGATTTCCCCCATAAAGCCGCCAAAAGTAACACTTTGCAGGTTCGACTAGCCCGCTCTGGTGCCATTAGGAGATGGGACCGATAAGGGCCGGGGAAATGAACCTAATCTGCCTTCCAAGGGAGACACAGAATAAGAGAACAAAGAAACTCTGGAATGTGTTGCAAAAATGTGCTTTCTTTATATGTTTTATTAGATTTAAACTTCACATCCTGTGGCAGATGATGTACCCTACTCCCCAATGTAGTATCTTGGTTATTCAAGGCACACAGAATGTGTTATCAGGACTTTTGGTTTACTCGCCAGTATTTTGTGGTAAGACAGTGATGTTTGGTGTCATTCAAACCCATTTGTTGTTAGGTGATTAAATATGTCACTTGCATCCCCAAAGGATCAAGAAAAATGATGTTTTCCAAACCTGAGCTGGAAATGCAGTTTAGGGGATGGTGATCACCGGTCATCAAGTTGTAAATCTGATGCATGCAAATGAGGGAAACACCTACCACTCCTGACATACCATAAAGCCCTTGACCCCTGAACAAGTCAGAACACTCACAAAATCTTACAAACTCGAACGAACAAAGGAGGACAACTCCTGCAACGGGCGGACGGGTAAAAAGTCAGGCGGAAAGACATCAAGAAACATCAAGGAACATCAAGAAACTCAACTCAACCGTCCTGCAGCCCGTCCCGCAGCCCGTCCTGTAACTAAGTTTGATCCTGGCTCAAAGCTCTTCTCTCAGCTCAAGTACCAGACCAGCTCCAGAGTGAATCTTGCCGAGACGGCCGATTGAGTTCACTCCACCTGATCCACAAGACTACGAAACCACGTCAGAAGTCAGCCGCTACTCTACTCTGCTTCCTGAACGACGTGAGTCAACACATCGCCCTATCCCTCTATTTCCACTGAGGTGAACTGTTGGCACGACGACGCCGACGAACAACGGCCCCCAGGACCGCACTCCACAACGGCCCTCCTGACGTCGACTGGTCCAGACCAACACGTGCGTGTGTTTACCTGTCCACTGCGACTGCGCGACGGTTATCACGGAGACGAGGACGCCGCTGACACCCTGCAAACCAGACGGTAACCAACTTTCTTGTTGATGCACGGGTGATGCAAAGGCAGTGTTGAACTGTGAAAGTGAGGTTAGAATACTCTCGCTCTCTCTCTCTCTCTCTCCACTATTCTCTGTCCTTCTGTCCCAAGTCTCCCAGAAACTGTCAGCTGTCCTCCAAGCCATCTTTCGCTGTTGCCACATTGCCGCAATTAGACGCATTACGGCTCAAGTCGTTTTGTCGGTGCAAACTTCCTTGCCATCTTGGATCCCAATATCATTGGCCACTCTTATTTGATATATCCTCTGCCACTGTTTAACTTCCTACCTTATTTGATATATCCTCTGCCACTGTTTATCTTGCTATCTTGTTTGCCAGTTTTATTGCCAGTATCTGTTTTAGTTTAGTATACATGTATTCATTTTATTGGTGTTTTATTTACATAGTTAATAAAATCTTTGCATTTATGAAGAACTGGCTTTTGTGTGTCATTGATATATCCTGGACATGAAGGTAGAAAATCACTGAAATCTAGAGCTCACTTCTTCTGATTATTAGACTGATATCACTATAAAGAGACTATTCCAGTGTAAACTGGTGGTGCCCCGCAAGTGTTAATTAATAAGATATTAATTACTAAGAATAATTTCAATAATTGTCAATTTTCAGAATTGACCAAATAGTCTCATCGTTCATAACGAAGCTCAACACACTACAGCAGTATGGAACGGCTGGTTTAGAGTTTTTGGCTGCCCAGAGCGGATCCTCTCGGATCAGGGAGCAGCCTTCGAGTCTGCCCTGTTCAGCGAGCTGTGCCAGATGTATGGCTGTCAACGAAGCCGGACCACCCCATACCACCCACAAGGGAATGGGGCCTGCGAAAGGTTCAATCAAACCCTGCTCGGACTTTTGAGGGCCCTCACTACTGATGTCAAATCCCAGTGGCCTGCCAGACTACCGGCGCTGTTACAGGTATATAACAATACCACTCATAGCACTACCGGCCTTACACCACACTACATAGTCTTTGGGCGGCATGCCAGGCTGCCAGTGGACTGGATTCACGGGGTGGGCCCTGCTACTGCCACCCATACCCTGGAGGGCTGGGTTAGGCATCACCACCAGACCTTGAGTCAAGCCTATGCCCTGGCCGAACAACATGCTGCTCGTCAACAGGGACGAGATCAGGAACGGTACAATCGGCGAGCTCGGATGGCTAGCCTCCTTCCAGGTGAGCGGGTGCTACTTCGCCACTTTCGAAGACGAGCCCAAGGAAAGCTGGAACCACGGTGGCTACCCACACCATTTGTGGTGGTCTCTCAGGTGGCCCCCGACCGCCCAGTGTACCTGATCCGGCCCGAAGGTAAGGGAGGCCCCACTCGTACAGCTCACAGAAACAATCTGCGCACTTGCCCTGTCACTTTCTTGCAGAGAAGCCCAGGACAAGGACAAGAAGTGGAGCAGACAGATCTCCTGGACCCCAGATGGCCACAACCTCAGAGCAGCTCGACAAGGCCATGGCCAGTGAGGATATTTTATCGGACACGTCAGATGGGGGAACCAGTCGCACACCGGGAACCGGCTGGACTAGAGGTACCTTTAATTGCAGATTACCCCGAGGAGCAGCCTGAACCAGTAGAGGGCCCACAAGTCTCTGTCTCCCAACAAGACCCTCCTGACCTCCCGCCGCCAGCTGGAGGGTCAGGGTCTGCTGGACGTCAATCGGCCGTCGCCGCCGCCGCTGGGGAGTCTACCGGGTTGCGTAGGTCCCAGAGAGCTACCAAGGGTATACCGCCCCATAGGTACAGAGCAGAACCATTACATAGTCGGGACGACTAATGATATAGTGGGGGGGAAACTGTCAGACAGTGGGTAATCTGGCAAAGGGTGGATTGGGGTTGGGTCCTCTTGTCCTTATATATTTTGTTAATGTATCTGTAGTGTGGACCAAAAGCATGCAGGTCCTTATGGTGTGGTGGAATGTTTTCTTTGGTGTGTGTGTGTGTGTGTGTGTGTGTGCGTGTGTGCCGACAAGTTGAGGAACCCCATGACACACCCACCTAACTTCAGGAACATCACAGGTGTTCCCAATCGATAATCTCAGCCACTCCCACTGAAACAATGGACAGCAATCCCTATAAAAGACTTCTCAGTAGTACTGGAGGGGGTGAAACTGTGCACAGGACCCGCAGCTGTTACGCCGAACTCCAAACCCGATTCCCAACACGACGAAGCCGAGCCGACGAAGCCGAGCCGATGGAGCCGACACACTTTGATTCAACGCACGCTAAGTATCTTTTAAAGGGACGTGAGCCTACCTAGGCAGTGCCTTTTATTGTGTGTATGTTGCCAGCCCTGCCACTCACAACGGATCTGTTTCTTCCTTGGAGGTGACGCTGATGAAGCAGACGAGTGGAGCCAGCCCTGCCGGCAGATAGATTGGACGACGCGGTCCGGGAACGTCAACCGATAGGATCACCGTGGACCCGTATTACCTGGAGGACAGTGATGAGCGCCCTTCACCACGCTTGAATCTGCACGGACTGTTTTATTAGATCTCCCGTTGGGGTCAGGTAGTTTTATATAGTTGGCCCACCCATTTTAATAAGGAGTCACACTCTAGAGTGCCGAATTTTAAGAAGACCAATTGTATAAATAAAAGTGACTATTTTATTGAAACTTGTGTCCCTGGTGTTCCTGTGCCTCTGGGATCTGAGCCTTAGTAGGGGAGGTGTCTTTTATTCTGAGAAGTGTGACAGATGTAGCACTGGCAAATTGGCAGCAGCATATTTAGCAACTTCGTCAGCTAGGTCATTACTGTGTCTTTCTTCTGATGAGTCTGTATTATGACCCTTGACCTTCATTATAGCCAAGGCAGAAGGTAGATATATCGCTTGCAACAGTGTGGTGACCAGATGACCATTGGCTATAGGTTTGCCTGAGGCAGAAATAAAACCTCTTTCCTGCCATAATTTACCAAAATCATGAGCCACCCCGAAGGCATAGCGAGAATCGGTATAAATTGTCAGTGGTTGATCAGGGAATAGCTGGCAAGCCCTTATAATTGCAGTTAATTCAGCCTGCTGCGCAGACAGCATGCTCAAAGAGGAAGCCTCATGTACTATGTCTGGTAACTCACAGACTGCATAACCACAGAGATAGACATCATCAGAAGGGTGTGAGCATGACCCATCTACATACAACTTCCTGCCTTCATCTAATGGAGTGGATTGCAAGTCTGGTCTGGCTGATGCATTCACAGTTAGTTCCTGGATACAGTCATGTGAGGGGGAAACCCCGCCCTCTTTTGCTTTCCATTAACATTCGCTGCAATAGCAATGCTGGATTAGAGCCAGGTGTTGTAATGATTGTTAACCCTTTTGTGGCCGTGAGCGTTGCCTCATACCCACTACGTCTTTGTGCCGTCATATGCTGTGATGACAAATTATTCAAAATTGTTCCCACTTGATGGGAAGCGTGTAATGTGAGGGGATGTGACAACACGAGCCTCTGAGCATCCTCCACCATCATGGCACACGCTGCAACTGCCCGCAAGCACGCAGGAATGCCTTGAACCACCACAGGAAGCATCTTCGATTGAAAAGCGCAAGGGCGATAACCACTTCCGTGTGTCTGTGCCAACACCGCAGCGGCTGTTGCACCATCTTCAGAGACATACAGGTGAAAAGGAAGTGCATAGTTTGGCAGCCCCAGGGCCGGAGCAGAGCATAATGATTGTTTCAATGTGGAGAAAGAATTTGCCATTTCTTTATCCCACACCACTCTATCAGGGGCATCTTTTAGAGTGCATGCTCGCAGTATTTTGTCATGGTGGGAACAGTCAGGTATCCACTGGCGACAATAGCCCACCATTCCCAGAAAACTCAACATTTGCTTCTTTGTGTTTGGTGGAGGGACCTCTTGTGTAGCCATTACTCTGTCAGCAGACAACACTCTTTGTCCTTTGGTCAGCATGAAACCCAGATATTTCACTTCCTTCCTGCACCATTGCAGCTTGGAAAGAGATGCCTTATGTCCACACATATGTAGATGTTTCATTAACATTACAGAGGCTGTTTGACATGTGTCAGCGTCTATACCAGTCAACAACAGGTCATCCACGTATTGGATCAACGTACATCCCGGGGGAGGAACGAAGGACGCCAACGTAATCCGTACCACCATAGCAAATGCAGCAGGGGAGTCAACGTAGCCCTGTGGGAGCCTAGTCCACGTGTATTGCTTCTGCCTATACGTAAATGCAAACAGGGGCCGCGTGTCTGGATGTATGGGGATGCTGAAAAAGGCTGAGGTCAAATCTACAACAGTAAACCACGCATGTTCTGCTGGGATAGCTGTTAATATAGAAGTCACATCTGGCACAATGGGAGGTAGTGGTACCACTAGGTCATTAATCTGCCTCAGATCTTGAGTAAATCTCCACTCATTTCTCCAAGTATTCATGAACCTTTGCGCAAATGTAGTCACTGGCTCGCCTTCAGCCTGTACGCAGCTTACTGCGTGTGACAAATCCTTCCTACAAGACTGCAGGGTGTCCAAATAATCCCTGACCTCGGTTAGCAGTTTGTCTATTGAGTTTTCCTGAGCCCAAAAACAACCCTTCACCCCACCAGAGGTGTCATCATTCCCTTCTTTCAGACTAGGGATGTGTTCAACGATGTTGCCATGATTCAGACTTTGAACTGTATTAGTCAGCAAATATCTCCAATCCCTTCCAGTAAATTGCACATATGCTGAAATGGATAGCAAATATGACACATATTTTGTAGGACTGCACAGTGGGTCTGGTGCCCTTTGACATATGCCCTGCATATCTTCTAGTCTAGGACCCTTCACAATCACTTGCTCTCCAACAGTCATAAAGGGATATGCACCCTGTACTTTTTCTTCTTTTGCAAATGCTTTAGCATAATTATCAGGTTTAGGTTCTGGAGGTTCTGTCGGAGGATGTTGTCCTCCTTTAATAGAGGATCTAAGAGTCATCTTAGAGCCTGATTCTGAATCAGCCTTAAGTTTTGTCAAATCAGGATACACAATAGTAGCACCCATAGCTCCTAGTATGTCTTCCTCATCACTACTATCACCTCTCACAACATTCTGAGCCATTACCAACTGCTTAGGAGCGGATGGTGGGGGCCTCTGAGGTACTGGTTTAAGGACTTTTCGTTCTGGCAACACCAGAATTGGAGGTGGTAATTGAGCCACTGGTTTACGTAACGGGAGTCTTGGTGCTGGATGCGTTTTGTCCCAAAGTGGCTTCAATTTCAGCCATCCAGCCAAAGCCTCATTCATGTACTTGTAATCCCAATTAGGATCCCCAAAATCTTGATCCATACATCTTTGGGCTAAGCCAACATGATAATCATCAAATGACCCTTCGCGTGGCCAAGGATTCGGCAACTGGGATCCTATTCCCTCAGTCCAGCCTGCCAAATTGTCTGAGAACGGCTGAGTGTAAAACCCACCCAATCTGTTTTGAACAAACTCAATTGGAGTCTCAGTATTTGCAGGTGGTGTGGCTGGATTGTAGGAATATTTACCCCTGGCTCCTTTTGGAACATCAGAAGAGCCCTTGTATTTAATCACATTTTGTAATTTGACTTGCTTACTCTGTGACTTTCCCATTTCCAACACCAACAACAATCAATCAACAAGAGAAACACTGTAGGACGCCAGCCAGATTTTAGTGCAATTGTAGCTACACTAACAATTCACTTTGGTTATGCCTGGAGAACCACTCTCAGGACTTTCAGTATGGCTGACATACTGTGTATGCCTGGGGAAACACCACACAGGTCTTACAACATACCTGGGGGAAACACCACCCAGACGGGCAATACCCTAGCAGAACGAGTTCAACTAAATTTGGGCATCCCGGAGAGAGGCAAGAGCTTGCGAGTAAAACAAGACTTACCTCTGTCCAGGATCCCACTTCTGACACCAAATTGTTGGAAACTCTTGATGTTCTGTACTGGCTCTGCATCCTGTGTCTCTGTCCCGTGATTGAAGGTTGTCAAGCACGAGCGCTCGGAGAACAAAGTGACAACAACAAGCAATTTGCGTGTCAGCAAGGTTCTGAGTTTATTCACACTTGCACAGGGGTTATATAGAGTTGAACACACAACTTTCATAACTGATTCTTCAGAACAGGATATGGAGCAATCGTGCAGGCGGGGGTCTTAGCCCCGCAATTCTGAGAATCCCTGTACCTGTCTGAGTCTGCTCACCACAGCGTCCTGTGATGGCAGACTTTCATTCATCTGCACAGTAACATCAAAATATTAATAGAATGCAAGTAAGCTATATTCGAGGGTCAAAAGTTCAGAGGATGTGGTTAGAAATGTTTAATATCCAACAGAACCTAAGACAAGTCCTTGTCCACTCTGGTTCTGGGTTAGGCTGGGTCCAGCACACCAGCTGCTGTGGTCAACCAGAACAGAGCTACTTCTATGAATGGAGCCAAGACCCAACGGGTGAACGGGGATACGAGGCCTTACAAAACTCCCACCACCCCTCCAATGCTGGAGACTGTAGCAGGCAGATGCTGAAGAATGTATCACACACTCACAGATTCCCCCGGGCTGATTCAGGGTCTCCACTAGGATACCGAATTACCTAACTTGACCCCCACCTCTCTTTCATCTTCCCTCACTTCTCTCTCTGGCTACAGTTCCACTTGTCATTTGATAAGTCATCCTGATATTTTTTGGATGGAAGCTGTTGATGGTGAATATTTTGTGCAAATATTCAATATCTTTCAATTTGACTATTTCAATGCCAAATAAAGTTACAAGAATTCAGTATTTGCCCAGGTTCTGTTCTTCTTGGGGTGGGAAAGCCTCTGAAACCCAGAATGATTATTATATTAAATCAGACAAAGAAGATGCATACGTATGTTATTGGATCATTGGCATTGCTTGCAATTCAACCAAGTGTGGCTATACAGTGATTTGAGCTCATAAAAGCCTGTTAAAATGACAAGTGGAACTGGAGCCTCTTCCTTCCCTCTAAGCCTTTCATTCCTTCAGGCATACTGAGATTGATTTGAGCTCTTCCTGTCTGCCTGTTGCAACCCCAGCGTGGTTTTCATTTGTACGTCGTTTGCTTGTTTTTTTTTTTTGTTTCTGTACCATTCCGTGAACTAAACTCTACCCCGGGCTGCTATTGATAAGATAATTAAAACCTCAGTCACTTAGGGAGTTTAGACCCATGAAGACTCAACAGAAATGCACATACCTTTTTAGGTCAATCACCTAAAATTATGTTTTGTAGCGTCTCTGAGCGCCACAATGTTACTTTTTAATGAAATGTTTTAACCCACTTAAGGTCATAAGCTGCCTGGAACATATTTACAGTATATTTATGTCGAAGGAAACTGGAATAGATTGTGCAGATTATGTGTGCATGTTGCAGTTTGACACCGTAACAACTCAACATATCTGCCCACCCCACCACTGTTTCGGGTACATTTCAGCTCTTTGGTGTTTTTATGTTTTCTGATGTCTTGGTGTGAGTGTGGTGTCTTTATTAGCAGACAATCTCATCTTTGTACATTTATTTATTATTTGTCAAAAGCCTGATTAGACTGAAACCATCATTTCGTCTCCCAACCTACCTGATCTAACCTGTGCATTCACACTGCGAGCAACTTGCTTGATGGGTCGCCCTACTCTGACCGACTGTGGGTGGCGAGGGGATCCCTTTACAACGTTTTGAACGGGCCAATGAAGTTTTTCACTGCTTTGGTATTGCCTTTCATATGTTAGCATTTATAGAAAGAAAAAAAAAAAATACTTTCAAGCTTACCATCGATGGGTCCAACCTTTCTGACAGTTTCCCTTGGTCCTTCAGCTCTATAGGAAATGGATGGACTTCTGGTGACTCGTTGCTCGCTGTGTGAACGCACGGTAACTTCCTGTCAAATATGGTTGGTTTGTGAAGCTGCTTCACCTTATGTGTTGTGCTACTGATTTCTTGTGCAATGGAATAAAAAAGGAACAGAGTTGATTTCTTTCCCTTTTTTTTTTTTGGTCCTCTATCTACAGGGTAATATTGGTGACAACATCTCTTGTCCCTGCTGAATCAGCTGCACTATACTATAAGATAGCTTTTGCTCATGTAACTAAAAGGCCATGTTTTCCACAGCTGAAGCAAAATACAAATTACTGATTGTTAGGAAAGGCTGGCCTATGTTTGAATTGAGCCCCACCAGTACTACATACTTATCCTGACCCATTTATCACAGAAATACACATTTGGGAAATGGAATGGCCTAATGCTGTATGATCCCCACTGCTAATTGGTCTATTTGATTTGCTGGTTGTCTATGTAATTTCGTGGGCGCCATTTGCTTTGCGTTGTCTGAGTTTTCAAGAGAGCCATCTCTGTTGTAAAGGATTGGAGTGATGGGTATGAATGGAGATCGGCAGAGGGGTCAACATGGGACTGTATCTCACTTGAACTGTAAATAAACTGGTTTTATTAAATAAAGACCTGTACATATTCAACCAGAGGAACAGCGCAGTGCCTCTTCTTTGTCATTCAAGAATAAAGTCTCCCTCAAGACACTTATTACACTGTCAGATATCAATGTTCAATGCATTTCAGGAGTTCTCTGCCTCGTCTACTTCAGTTAGTGATTTCCTACATTCCTACATCCCAGAATGACTTTCAACGACTTGAACTCAGTGTCATTCCACACACAAACACGACGGCCCAAAAATATCAGAATTTAGGCGTATACTATTAGTCTACCTACTACTTATTCATATCAATGGACAACCAGGCCTGTAACCGAAACGCAACTGTAACTTCATGTACACAAAATAAGGAGCATTTTAAATAAAGCCATAAAAACAATAACACATATAATATAGCGACAATAATAGTCACTCCCCATTAGACGTCTTTATAAGAGTCTGTTGTGGTCGTTTAGGGACCAAAAAAAAGTTGCACAGCAATTACAACTCAGCTAAATACCGGTATGATCACCTAGCTGCTAAACTGTCATCAACTAAATATCACACCATGCTTTAAGGCAGTGGTTCTCAATCCAGTCCTCAAGGACCCCCTGTCCTGGAGGTTTTAGCTCCAGCCTTACTCATGCACACCTGAACCAATTAGAGGCTTCAGGTTTTTCGGAATATGTTTTTTTTTTCAAGATTTTTCAAAAGGAATTCAGTTTCCGTTTTATACTGAAGAAAAGACATTGTTGAGTGTCATATGTATTGCAGCCATGCTTGTGCTGATTCCATTGGGATGCAGGACTTATATACTGCAGTGACGAAATGATCCCACCGTGAGTAAAAAAGGTGAGAGGAGCAAAAGCCGCCCAGAACGTGTTTGGGGTTCAGAGAGTTGATTAGAAGACAGAAAAGACTACTGAGGTGTGGTAGCGCAATTTTGTGTTTGACTTTGGTGTATTTCACCCTGTCCTGCTAAGAGTGCAGTTAAACCTTCAAGCTGCTCCCTTAGTGAGCTGATCACTACAGGCTAACCAGATCTCTATTTCCTCTGCGAAATACCACTTGGGGTTTTTTTTTTTCTCAACCTTCTGAAACGGAGTGGAAAGTTTTTATCACATGCAACTTCCATCCCCCTTCCAAACCACAATCTTCTGCGCCCCCCCCTCCACCTCTCCTTTTTACTTTTTTGTTTTTGTTTGGCTCTGATAAACGGCAGACCACGCTACTTTTTGTTTAGAAGCCCTTTGTAGCGGCTGTCGCCGTCTTGATCTCCGTCGCCCTCCACCGCTCATCATCCTCAGAGGAACAGTCAGTCATGCGGACCGTTGGCGTCCTCCTGCTGTGCATCCTGGGAGCTGTGCTGCTCTCCTCCATCACGGCCAACAGTGAGATGACCTTTTTCTTCCTTCATTTATAGTTTAGATAGTGCCCGTAAAGGCCGTAGTTCATGTTGCAAGGTGTTTAGTATACAAACAGCAAACAGCTAATATGCAGCTGGATTATCTTTTCATTCAGATGCAAACGGTCCAGACAACTGCTGCTTCAAGTTCTACCCCGGAAGAGTGAATAAATCACTCGTCACAACGTATTTTATGACCGATGACCGGTGCCCCAAGTCTGGAGTCATGTGAGTGTTCTCTCATAAATCGTCATTCATTTCCATACTGCATATATTTGGTATACCTTTATATTGTTCTTTTTTCTTCTTCTGATTTTATTGTGTACATATATTTTCATGCATTTCATTCAAAATAGTCCTACCTCATGCTCTAGTGTTGTAACTATTGGTTGCGTTATGTTTATTTGCTCTATTGTTTTTTTTATATTCTACACTATTTTTTATACTATATTCGTTCCTTCTGGGATCAGCAACATTTCCTCTTTTCTTTTTATCTAATTCACATTCACGATCATAGTAACATTAACACTTTGTGGCCCTCTCTTTCAGCCTGGTGACACAAAGGGGTAAGCAAATCTGCGTGGATTCGACTCGTTCCTGGGTTCAGGACATCATGAAGTTTGTGGATAAACTTCAAACAGGCCTGTTTGAAAACAATGCAGCCTTTAAACAGAAAATATGTTTGGCTTTCTTTCTTTCTGGCTTTCTTTGCTTCATCTGGTGTGAATTTCCAAACTAGCATTGTACTTGAAGAACGGAGCATGGTTTGGCACCTTCTCCAATTTCTTTTTGTAATTTCTTTTTATATTTTGTATTACCAACAATGTAGATCCTCTAAACCTCATTAATAAAACAGTTTGGAAAATACGCTGTGATTCTTGATACTTCAGTTCTTAATTTTCTAGTCTTCTGAGCTATTAAATGATCTGGGGTCTGTGGTTTGTGAAAACGGTGAGGGATCGCCGCTTCATGAGAAAAACATTGAGGAAACTCAAACTCAAGAGAGGTCGGTGTACAACAATATGTAAGATAATTAAAAACCAAACCATATGATACAGATACGTATATAAATATACACATGATTTGGTTTTCAAAAGATTGTAGGCTAAAACCTCAATTTTGAGAATTGCACAAGGGGTTCACAAACTTTCAATCAAAATGAGCCTTTTATTAACGGAAATAAATAATGCATATTTACCAATTTCATACGTTTTATAGGAAATTGCGTGTAAGATTATCCAAAATAACTCAGTATTTAAATAGGAAATAGGCTGGG
>JAXDDX010000851.1:0-19732 GCA_034670405.1 Hoplostethus atlanticus
TAGGTGGTAAAGTTAATCACAAAACACTGCTAAGTCACACTAATTCACACTGCTAGCACATTGTACCAACACCTTGGATACTTTATGTTGGCTAAATGGATGGAATAAAAAAGTAACATGATTTCTGTGACATAAAACAAGCGAACCTCTTGCTTTTAATTTCATTCCCTGCTCCCTCTTTTTCTTTTCATTGTTCAGACACATAGCTTCTTTTTGACATGTTCTTTTGCTAACAGAAGTAACGTTATCTTTTCTGTAACAAGGACACTCATGGGCTCACAGCATAAGACTGACAGCTCTTTGAGCCTCGTGGTTGCCAGATTGGTGACATTTCCAGCAGTAGAGTGATGTTGCAGACGGAGCAGCAAGCGCAAATAGCTGTGCACAAAAGTATTACATTACATTATTACATTACATTACAGTCATTTAGCAGACGCTTTTATCCAAAACGACTTACAATAAGTGCATTCAACATAGGTAGGCAAGAGAACTACTAGTCACCAGAAGTGCATTTCCTTCCTATACAAGCAACTAAGAGCATAACCACTGCTAAGGTAAAAGTGCAATAAGTTAGCTACCTACTTTTTACTTAAACAAATGAGACAAATAAGTTAATCAAATAAACAAGAGCTAAGACAAATAAGTAAATCAAATAAACAAGAGCTAAGACAAATAAGTGAATCGAATAAACAAAAGCTAATAAACAAGAGCTCAGACAAATAAGTGAAGACAAATAGGCAAGTGCTAAGAGGAAGGGTCAGGGTAGTGTTTCTTGAAGAGGTGGGTTTTCAGCCTGCCGCGAAAGATGGGCAGCGACTCTGCTGTCCTGACATCAGTGGGGAGTTCATTCCACCACTGTGGGGCCAGAACAGAGAAAAGCCGTGACCGTGTAGATCGGCCGCAGCGGCCTCAGAGTGAAGGGGGCAACCCGTCGCCTCGAGGCAGCAGAGCGAAGTGGTCGGGCGGGGGTGTAAGGCTTGACCATAGCCTGGAGGTAAGAAGGAGCTGTTCCTTTCACTGCCCTATAGGCTAGCACCAGGGTCTTGAACTGGATGCGAGCTGCTACAGGGAGCCAGTGTAGAGAACGGACGGTATCAATGTATTATAGGTGTATAGATCACAGATTAACCTGTATGGGTCGGGCGGCATTGTCCCTGTGTACCAAAGTGCAGCCTGAAGAAATATGTTTGGAAAATTCTGTAACCTCTGGTCCTGGTGCCCTACAGAAGGGGGGCCTTATCACCCTGCACTTTAGTCATTCTCATTCCCTTTCACATTCATCCATTGCCATTCATTAACTCTGTATATACACCGATCAGCCATAACATTAAAACCACCTGCCTAATATTGTGTAGGTCTTGTGCCACCAAAACAGCTCTGACCCGTCCAGGCATGGACTCCACAAGACCTCTGAAGGTGTCCTGTGGTATCTGGCACCAAGACGTTAGCAGCAGATCTTTAAGTCCTGTAAGTTGCGAGGTGGGGCCTCCATGGATTGGACTTGTTTTTCCAGCACATCCTACAGATCTCGATCAGATTGAGATCTGGGGAATTTGGAGGCCAAGTCAACACCTTGAACTCTTTGTCATGTTCCTCAACCCATTCCTGAACAATTTTTGCAGTGTGGCAGGGCGCATTATCCTGCTGAAAGAGGCCACTGCCATCAGGGAATACCGCATGAAGGGGTGTACTTGGTCTGCAACAAAGTTTAGGTAGGTGGTACGTGTCAAAGTAACATCCACATGAATGCCAGGACCCAAGGTTTCCCAGCAGAACATTGCCCAGAGCATCACACTGCCTCCGGCGTCTTGCCTTCTTCCCATAGTGCATGCTGGTGCCATCTCTTCCCCAGGTAAACGGCGCACACGCACCCGGCCGTCCACATGATGTAAAAGAAAACGTGATTCATCAGACCAGGCCACCTTCTTCCATTGCGCCATGGTCCAGTTCTGACGCTCACGTGCCCATTGTAGGAGCTTTTGGCAGTGGACAGGGGTCAGCATGAGCTCTGACCAGTCTGCGGCTACGCAGCCCCATACGCAGCAAGCTGTGATGCACTGTGTGTTCTGATACCTTTCTATCATAGCCAGCATGAACTTTTTCAGCCATTTGTGCTACAGTAGCTCTTCTGTGGGATTAGACCAGACGGCTAGCCTTCGCTCCCCACGCGCATCAATGAGCCTTGGGCACTCATGACCCTGTCGCCGGTTTACTGCTTGTCCATCCTTGGACCACTTTTGGAAGGTACTAAGCACTGCATACCGGGAACACAACACAAGACCTGCCGTTTTGGAGATGCTCTGACCCAGTCGTCTAGCCATCACAATTTGGCCCTTGTCAAAGTCGCTCAGATCCTTACGCTTGCCCATTTTTCCTGCTTCCAACACATCAACTTCAAGAACTAACTGTTCACTTGCTTCCCAATATATCCCACCACTTGACAGGTGCCATTGTAATGAGATAATCGATGTTATTCACTTCACCTGTCAGTGGTTTTAATGTTATGGCTGATCGGTGTATGTACCATCCATCCATTCATTCGCTGCTCTTCCCAGTCTTATTATTTGTATATATGTAAAAATACCATCCTTCCTCTGTACATCCTGGTTCTGTGTCATCTAGTATTGGAGTATTTTGTACATTCTGTTTTATGTGCTAAGTGCTATATATAAATATTTTTTATATATATATATATATATATATATACTGTTTCTATCTAGAAAAAGGTGTTTAAATCAATAATAACTATATAACTCCTCAATTTGTAGTGCAGTTTAGTACTGTATCTGGTTTTTACGTCAACTAGCTAGCTTTTGCAAATTGATTGGTTTTGGTGAGTTTGTTCTTTTCAAAGTGAGAGAGTCGTGTCTCTCTAGACTGAGAGGTTTTTGTACGGCGGCTCAATGAGTTTGTATCACTGTGGTTGACTTTTGGTGGAGGCACCAGACTGGATGTTGGAAGTAAGTTCACCTATCTAATGTTTTTGATAATCCATTACTTCAATGTACTTTAGAAAGTTAAATTTGATTTTCCATGTAGATATGTAACATGGGGGAAATGCAGGAATCTGAAGAATCATTGGTGTTCATTACAATACCAGGACTGCCACTGATTGTTCTTTTTTTCTCTCCTGAGTGACTGTTTGGAGGTGTGCCAAAGCCGCGCTGCTGACTGGCTGTCGACCGCCAATTAGGACAGCCGATCAAATAAAACCGACCCACACCTTCAGGGGGGCTGGCCTTCTGTACGAGAGAGCGTGAAGTCGGAGAGGACGTGTGGTATTGTATTGGCATCTAGATCGCCCTGTTTATTTGTTTGATTGCTGTCTATGATATTATGGGAAGTAAGTGTAAGGATAAGGGATAACGGTATGAGTTCCTACTAAAACGTGTTCCATCCGACCTCACGCATCCCTCATAGATTATAGCTGTAAAGTACCAGGCCTGGTTCATTATTTGCTTCCTTTTGTTCTCCAAACACCCTGCTCTGCGTGGTGTGGTGATACGGCGTCTCTCTCTCTCTCTCTCTCTCTCTCTCTCCCCCCCCGCCCTTTTTGATTGCTTATTGATTTAATCTAAATTATCCCCACCGGGGAATAGCGTGGAATTGTATTTGCCTTGTGTTAAATATCTCTTTATTGTGTGGTTTTCTGTGCGGTGCTTAAACTTAAATGAATTTACTTATTTGTGTATATACTTTATATTTGTTACTTATTTTCATTGTATAGGGTTGGATAATTTAAGCTATTCTTTTCTCTTTTGTTACTTATTCTATTGCTATTAATTTCTCGTGTTGCCCGAAACTTTAGTCCCAGCATTTAATTGCCCTTTTTTTTGTAATGTCCAGAAGCCTTTAACTTGTATAGTGGCTCTGGTACCTTAGCTCCTTGCTATTTCCTGGGTCGGGGTTTGATATTCCCTTTTTATATTGGCTTGTACTTTTACTTGGTCTAGATATATTTTACCTATGGTGTGATCTGTGTGTTTACTTCCAGTGACTTGAGTCACCTTTTCCTTGCATAGCGGTTGGTGTGGTGTGAAATCTATTTGTCCTGATATAGGGGGCGATGTTATCCTCTTGCCCTCAAGGAGCGCCTATTCCCCAAGTGTAGCCCAGTAGTTTTGAATGCTGTGATAAATTTGTAACTGATAACTTTTAAATAAACAAACACTATATTTTTCATATTCTCTGCATTGTTGCTCTGAGTGTGTTCTGGCCACTGATGTTCTGACTCCTGGTGTATAGCATTGGGCCACACTTTGAGAGGCCCCTCCACCTCTCTACTGAGGGTGGTGAAGCAAAGACAGCTAACAATAGAACCTGTTACAGATATATATTTTTTTAAACAACAGTTTTCATTCACCAGTGAAAGGACACTTTACTTTAATCAGTGGAGTCCATATGACCAATCTAAGTATAATCTTAATTATTATAAGTCCTTGGGCCAGAGGAGAAAGCATGTATTCCTACCTATTAGTTTAACATTGCAACTTGAGGGCTTGTAGTTTTAGTTTGCTCTGACAAAGTGAGAGAGTCGTGTCTCTCTAGACTGAGAGGTTTTTGTACGGCGGCTCAATGAGTTTGCATCACTGTGGTGGACTTTTGGTGGAGGCACCAGACTGGATGTTGACTGTAAGTACCTTTGGTTTCTACATGAACTCATGTTCAATATTAATTCTACTTAATAAATGTAGAGTTTACAAAGAAAATATTGCTACTGAGGTTTTGAATTAAATCAAACTGCCATGATCTTCTGTGTCTCCTAATACAGACTAAAACAGAGTGAGTCGCAGATGGAGCAGCGCGACACCAGACGCCTATGGCAGGGGCTACGGACTATAACGGACTACCAGGGCAGACCCCCCGCAATTGTGAGTGCCGACGCATCCCTAGCGGAGGACCTGAACTCATTCTATGCACGGTTTGAGGCTAGCAACAACAGCGCTAGCTCGCCGGCTAACAACATCACCGTTAGCGCAACCGGAGTGAGTTCTACCGCTGGGGATGAACACACACTCTCTGTGACCGAGCACAGTGTGAGGAGGGCTCTGACGAGGGTGAACACCAGGAAAGCTGCTGGTCCAGATGGCATATCTGGACGAGTACTGAAGACCTGTGCTAATCAGCTAGCTCCAGTGTTCACCACTATATTCAACATCTCCCTGGCTGAGTCTGTGGTCCCCGCCTGCTTCAAGAGATCCACTATTGTCCCTGTGCCCAAGAATGCTTCTCCAGCATGCTTGAATGACTACCGACCGGTGGCCCTCACCTCGGTGGTCATGAAATGCTTCGAGAGGCTGATTAAGGACTACATCTGCGCCTTCCTCCCTTGCTCCATGGACCCGCTGCAGTTTGCTTATCGTCCCAACAGATCCACGGATGATGCTGTCTCCCAGGTACTGCACACCACACTCTCTCATCTGGACAGCCGGAAGGGGGGCTATGTGAGACTGCTGTTCATTGATTATAGTTCAGCTTTCAACACCATAGTCCCCACCAGACTGGCTGGCAAGTTGATTGAGCTGGGACTGAACACCCCCCTGTGTGCCTGGATCCTGGACTTCCTGACCGCCAGGCCCCAGGTGGTCAGGGTGGGTAGACACACCTCCAACCCCCTCACCCTGAACACAGGATCCCCCCAGGGTTGCGTCCTCAGCCCCCTACTGTACTCCCTGTACACACATGACTGTGTGGCCAGGTTCAGCTCCAACACCATCATTAAGTTTGCGGATGACACAGTGGTGGTGGGCCTGATCTCCAACAACGACGAGAAGGCCTACCTGGAGGAAGTTGCTGATCTGTCACTCTGGTGCCAGGACAACAGCCTCCTCCTGAATGTCACCAAAACTAAGGAGCTGATTGTGGACTTTAGGAGGACACAACAACAGAGGACGTACTCACCACTGGGGATTAATGGGAATACTGTGGAGAGGGTGAGCAGGTATAAATACCTGGGAGTCCACATCACCGAAGATCTCACATGGACAACACACACTGACACTCTGGTGAGAAAGGCGAGGCAGCGCCTTTACCACCTCAGGCAACTGAGGAAATTTAAAGTCTCCCGGAGGATCCTTCAGTCCTTCTACTCTGGAGCTGTAGAGAGCATCCTGACAGGAAGCATCACTGCCTGGTTTGGCAGCAGCTCCGCTCAGGACAGGAAGGCTCTGCAGAGAGTAGTGCGTTCGGCTGAACGCACTATTGGAACTACACTCCCCACCCTGCAGGACTTGTACACCAGGAGGTGCAGAACCAGAGCCTGCAGGATCATGAAGGATCCTCACCACCCCAACAACGGTCTGTTTCAGCTGCTGCGGTCAGGCAAGCGCCTCCGTAGTCACGCTGCCAAAACAGAGAGACTGAGACGGAGTTTCTTTCCTCAGGCCATCAGGACTGTGAACTCCGACCTCACCAGGGCCCCCACCAAGACACACACACTGCCCCTCTTATGCACACACACACTTAGGTAAAGACTACACATAATTTATAATTTATATTATACATACAATTTTCCCTTTTTTTACTATATTTTTTTTATAAAGTGCTCTTATTGTAAATATTGTGGTTTTTTTTTATATAGAGCTCTTAAAAACTGTGACATTGTAAATATTGTGTTGGTTATTGTAAATAGTGTGAACCTGTTATTTTGCACATTTCTGCTGAGCATTGCCACTTTGCATTTCACTACACACCTCGTGTGTGTATGTGACAATTAAACTTCTTGAATCTTGAATCTTTTACACTGAAAATTTATTTTGTCTGTTTGTAGATTCTTGTCATTTCATTTTCCTACGAAATATATTTGGTTATTGTAGATATTTTTCACACATTCTGAAACAATTCCTCTTTCAGAATGTCTGAAAAAATATTCTTCAAATACTTAAAAGCAAAATGTTTTTGAATTTTATCTGAAGAAATCTCTTCTATATTCCATCAAGCATTTATTTATTAAGCGTATTATTTGTTACTCAATCATACTACTAGACTAATGGTTTTTAATGGCATGTCACATCTCCATGACTGACAATGAAAATCGCATCATGAATGATCAATGAATCAATCATTATCAATGAATATATTGGATTTCAAACACAAACTGAATTAATATGATTAATCTTGTGGATTTGCCAAACTTTAGTCGTCAAAAATGTTCGTTTTTTTAGTAATGGAATCTGACATCTGCTCTGGTTCAGTAGTGAAACTGTCTGTTGCCATGGTTCAGTAGTCAAGCTGTATGTTGCCATGGTTCCTCAGCTCAGAGAGGGAAGTGAAACCCTGAAGACCAGTTTCATCAAATCTCTCACTGCTGAGTCATCAGAGAAAGACCCTCAGAAATAATCGGCTCCTCTCATGTACAGTTTATTTTCCCTCGTATTAACTGGTTTTATTCTCTGTACCTCTACCCACACCCTCACTACCTGTCTCCCTCGCTGTTTCTCTCTATCCAATCTCCCTGTCTGTCTCCTCCAGTGGGTCGAGTCGTACCCACCCTGACGGTGCTGCCTCCCTCCAACCTGGAGGTGCAGCAGGGGATGGCCACGCTCATGTGCCTGGCCAACAAGGGCTTCCCCTCAGACTGGAGGCTGGCCTGGAAGGTGGACGGCAGCAGCAGCAGCTTGGAGGTGAGCAGGAGCCCCGGGGTGCTGGAGAAGGACGGCCACTACAGCTGGAGCAGCACCCTGAGGCTCTCTGCAGACCAGTGGGAGAAGGTGGGCTCTGTGACCTGTGAGGCCACCCAGGGCTCCCAGTCTCCACTATCAGAGACTCTGAGGAGAGACCAGTGTTCCCAGTCCTGACCTGACTCACTGGGACTTCTACTACTGGTTTTACTCGGCTACTGCTCTCAGTCTGCATAGTCTCTCTCTCTTTCTCTCTCTCTCTCTCTCTCTCTCTCACCAGAATCATTCCATTAAATAGTAATGTTTTCTTGCTGCCAGTAATGCTGATGTTCTCTGTATGTTAAGACAATAAAGAGCTTTTCACCAAATCAGTTGTTTCCATGGATATCATTATAAAATAACAGATGTCTTATGATGCTGTCTTAATGCTAACAGTGGTTCCAGTAAATCCACAAAGACTGAGCTCGTCTCAGGGTAAGTTGACTAGCCATTGTATAATTACTGCTGATGATTGGAGAAATAAATGATGGGATGATGTAATGCATGCACATACTGATGTTATAGCATGGTGATAGAGGACTACATAGATTGTGGGCTTGATTGCTATCATGCTGTATTGACATGATGAGAAAATAAAGACTTTCATCAATAACAGATATACTCTCTTGTTTTGTTTTTTTAGCTTTCTAACAAACAAATGTAGTCAGTATCTTCTCTCATGTGTTGTTCAAAATGCTGAACCGGTCTGTCTCTGTAACAGTGTCTCTGATATCTAGCTAGCAGCTTAAGCTAGCAAGATAGAGATACAAACACAAAAGATATAATAATAGTCAACATTAAACATTAGACTTGATTCACATGAGATCCTCATTCAATAACCTACATGATAAAACATAATAATAATTACATAAGGGAATAATGTTTCTCTACATGAAGCTATATTGTGTCTATTGGCTCTCTTTGGATCCTGACAGTCCAGATATTCCAGGACCAGCATGGATAAGCTGTTGGATCATTCAGCAGTGGTTTGGGGGTTGGCATCAGGGTAGCTCACTTTGGTAGATGTTGTTGTGCTTTTAATGTGTCTGATTGGGCTTCTTCACTGGAACTGTCCTCTTCATGTGGGGGAACTTTCAGCTTGTTCAAGTGGAGGTGTGTTGTTTTAACTTCATAAGGCAAACTGGTAGGGACACTATGAACAACATCATAAAGTTCCATTATGAAGGTTTTTTCAAAGCTATGTCAGTGAGCCCAACCTAATTTTCACCACGATCAAATAACACAACTGGGTACAAAAGCTGCACAAAGATCTCAGAGAATCACGATTGGACAATCACCTTCATTTGCATCAAGGAGGAGGTCATGAGTAACCCTCAGGACAACAGTCTCTGTGCTATGGAGGCTTAAAAATGTTGTTCAGAGATTAGTCTGGTTGAAAGCAAGGAGATGCAATATACATCTGAACTAAATAAATAATGTAAAATTAATTATGTTCAGGCTATTTGGTAAAACTGATGGAAAAATACTCAGCATGTTTTAAGAACTATATGTATAACTAAAAGTGAACAATTACTAAAAAAAAAGTGTTGATGTTGATTTACGATTTAAGTGACTGACTGTTGGACTCACTGTACCAGACAGTGATCCTGTTTCAACAATATAATAATAAAAAATAATTAAAAATTATAATTCATTCACTTGAATCCAATATTTTCCTAATGAAAATTGTATTATTGGATCATATTCTGATACATATTCTTTTTAGTCAAACCTCTAATGTTTTAGTTTCTCTGCAGCTGTTGAGTCAGATCAGTTCCTCTCCAGCTGAGGGAGGTTTTTGTACGACGTTGTATCACTGTGTGAACGGGGTGCTGTAACCCTGCTGACAGTAGTAAACTCCTGTATCTTCAGCCTGGATTCCACTGATGGTCAGAGTGAA
The DNA here is from genome assembly GCA_034670405.1 of Hoplostethus atlanticus. Classification (NCBI taxonomy): domain Eukaryota; kingdom Metazoa; phylum Chordata; class Actinopteri; order Trachichthyiformes; family Trachichthyidae; genus Hoplostethus; species Hoplostethus atlanticus. The sequence continues at coordinate 9,559 of JAXDDX010000851.1, forward strand.
GTCAGTTCCATATCCACTTCCACTAAAACGATCTGGAACTCCAGACTGACGGGTTGTAGCAGCATAAATCAGGAGTTTAGGAGCTTCTCCAGGTTTCTGAAGGTACCAGCTGAGGACGTTGCTAACACCTGTACTGGTTTTACATCTGATAGAGACAGTCTGTCCTGGACCAACAGACTGAGATTCAGGAGACTGAGTCAGAATGATGTCTCCTAATGAATCTGGAAGATCAAAAAGAGGAGAAGGGTTATTGAGACAAATCCAGCTTGGAGAAAGGTGATCAATATCAGAATAGAAGAGGATCATTTCTTTAACATGGAGAATAGATGGAAGAAGGTAAATGCTGCTTGTTTGAGCGTTTCTCCATCATAGCAGAACATCATTGTGGTAAACCTGGTTGCATCCTGAAGCAAAGTTTTCAGAAGAGAGTCTCACCCTGAACAAGGAGCCCCAGGGTGCCCAGCAGTAGAATCTGTGACATCATCATTGTGCTTCTGGCGTGTCAATGGGTCTGAAAGGCCTGGACAGCCACTGATCAACACTGGCCTCTTAACGGGTGGGGAGCAGAGAGGCAGGACAGATATGCAAACACACTCAATTTACACACACACACGCACACACACACACACACACACACACACAGAAATGAGGCTCACCGAGTCAGCCGGATGTGAAATTTTTTTTCATTCTGTTTAATTCAAGGTGTTTTGGATAATTTGGATAATTGTTAAATTAAGCTTGCATATCAGTTCCTTGGGGTATCTGGCAGTCATGCCTACCGGAAACAGGAATTAGTTTAGGTAAAAACAGGGAAAACACAAAAAAAGCCAAAGGAACTCCTTTGATATAGAACACTTTATTAAGGGCCTTATTACTATTGAAATACTGGATAATGTACTTTACTTTTATATCAAATTCCCCTATGTGTAGATGCAAAATAAGATCAAGCCTCTATTTGAATTATAGAGACACAACTAGGATAATGTAGTTGCAATTCCCCTACTGGTTACTAGAGAAAATGCGATGGACTTAATTCATGATAGTTCCCGTTTTAGAATTTGAACCAATTCCTGAAAGAGAAACAGCTCCCAACTCTCCCTAAAGCACTATCCTAGCCAGAAATTCATTCAAACTGTCATTTGCAAGCTGTCAGTATGAGCTTCATATTGGTAATGACAGACAATGCTGTAAATTCCTCCAATGTGTTAATCCAAAAGAAAAACACATTAGCTATGTGCAGCTCCTTGAGGTCAGAAGGGGAAAGAGCTTTTTTAAAGTTGACTCATAAAAAAGCAAAATAAATAAATAATTGAATGAATAAATAAATAAATACCCAAAATAAAACAATGTGAGGCAGAAAGTCTGTGGCTCCTGTCCTCTCATTATGACATCACATTATTGGAACATGGATGATGTCAATAGGAATAGGCAAAATGGTTAACCCCATCCCCGACTGAGGATACGGTCACCGGTGTCAGTCTCTACCGATAAAGGCAACACTGAGTCCACTATATAAGAGTCATATGCCCCCGTATCCCTCAGGATTGTTATCGGGACCTTTGCGTCGCTTCCAACCAGTGACACAAAACCACTTCTAATGAAAGGAGCATACGCAGCCAAAACATCAGGTTCGCAGAAATTAGAGGTAAGCACCTCAGAAACACGGCCAGTCCCAACAGGTGCAGCAGCCGCAACAGGCTTAACATTATGCTTTCCTCCCTTATTTCTAGTTTGTAACACAGGACAATCAGTCTTCCAATGGCCTCTCTCGTGACAGTAGTTGCAGCTTTTACTATTGTCAAAGTTGCCTCGTGGTTTGGGGTCAGACTTAAATGAAGCAGCTTTCCATGGACGCATCTGATCAAATGAAGCAGCGGCAGAATTATTACCTCTCCAGCCAATGTTATCGCGCGCAACGGCGTGCTCTCTAAAACTGCCCTTATGGAGTAGCACATATTCGTCTGCTGACACAGCAGCTTCAGCAGCAGTGGTGACCTTTGTCTCGTTAATGTATGTTGCGATTCGACCTGGAAGCACATTTTTAACCTGCTCCAAAACAACCAAATCACACAAGTCCTCAAAAGTGGTAATATCAAGCGCAGTTAACCAGCGTCTCAAATGGGTTGTTAAATCCCTAGCAAATTCAACATACGTTTGTCCGTTTCTCTTCTCCCAAGACCTGAAACGCTGGCGATACGCCTCTGGCACAAGTTCATAAGCTTTAAGCACAGCAGACTTTATTTTAGCGTAGCTAGAGCCATCTTCCAAACACGAATAAACTTCCTGCGCTTTTCCCGTGAGAACGCACTGGAGCATTAGAGCGCAGTCCGCGTCAGGCCAGTTCCTAGCTTTGGCGACACGCTCAAACAGCATGAAAAAAACATCTGGGTCCCTCTCATTAAAGTGTGGCAACAACCGCAAATTATTAATGTCAAAGGGACGCACACCAGATACAGGCACTCGCTCACCCTGATCCTCACCGGACCACTTGCCATCTTTACCTAGAGATAGCCGATATTCCTCCAGATCTAACTTTGCTTTTTCTGTTTGCTGGCGAATCATCTCCACCTCAATTTGTTTTTTAACTTCCAATTCATGTTTACGCTTCTCGTGCTCCATCTGAATCAAGAGAAGCTCTTTTTGTTGTTCAAAAGTCAAACCCTGCGTCTGAGCAGATGTAGCGACTGGAGAAAGCTCTTCTATGTCTGTTGTCATGACTCCCATTTCGACTAGTTTTGATTTCAAAGCCACTTTAATTTCTTTTTTGAGAGGTTTATCCCCCACAACTACTGAATAATGCGCCGCGATTTTAAGCAACTGCTGTTTTGTGCACTTTTCTAAAGCCTCCTCAGACGGAGCAGCCATAAACGCCTCACTTTCAGCCAGTTCCAAATTTTAACAATTACACCCAGCTATACAAACTTTACCCTGAAACAGGCCAGCAAGACACAGCGAAGTTTCCCGGTGCGCACTAGGAGGACTAATCCTCAGCCCGGTTTGGAGTTTCCCCGCTACCTGAACCAGCCCCACTACCTAAGCTCCCCCCCTAGTCTTCATGCGGCTACTTGCGGTGGGTATTTATGCACTAAAGCCCGATGGGTCAGGGGGGCGACTAGACAACTAGCAACCCTCCCGAAGCCACGGATGTGCTCCCAAGCAAAGCTTCACCCACATCGGCCACAACACTATCAAGATGCTGCACGAACCCAAAGGGGAACGCCGCTACAGCCTACCAGGGAAAACTCCGCCCCACTTTAAGCTTACTACGCACACACACACACACACACACACACACACACACACACCTGTCACCTGGCTCACCTGTTACCAGCATAAGCCACCACTAGGACTAGAACTCTTCCCACCAAGCCCAAGGTAAATAATCTACGAACCTATATTCCAAACCAAGCCATGCCAAAACCTCCACACAGATCGTCCAACTTACCCTGTTCCACCAGCCAAAATTGCACTGTGCCGTTTCCCCCGGTCACAACATACGCTCATCCACGAGCAAACAAATGTTTACCGCCACAGTAAACAAAGGGACAAAAGAACCTGGATTGCGCCCACGGCGCTCCAAAGCACTTTTACGCACCAATCCAGCACCGCATACCGTATCACAAAACCTGGGATCAAGGAAAACACCTACAGCCAAAATCAAATAAATGTAAAATGTCAATTTTTAACCACTCTACAGCGCATCAGATAGACAAATCCTGAGTTGAAAACCAAACGAAGCGAAAACGCGCAACTAGTTACCATATGCTAGAGAACTACAAAACACATTCTGAAGACTCTACAAATGATCTAACTAGATCGCGCGGCACAAACAGGAACGAAACGGACGAGCCCCCATTTTGTCATAACCCGGCTCAAAGGCTATGACGAAAACGGGAAAAGGACACAAAATACCGATAAATAAACTATTTATTTAACAAAACAATAAACTGAAGGGTAACTGCTGATGTGGGGTGTGGTAGTCAGTGACATCAGTAGTGTTCATGTGGATGCGTGTGAATAGTGTGGGGTAAGGTGTTGTGGAGTCAAAACAAAAGAGTTGCGTGCTGGCAGGGAAGAGAGAGAGAGAGCGACTGGAAGCTGGGACTTTTATATCCGGTAGATCACTGGGCCCAGGTGTTCCAGATCACGTTGGCCACAGCAATCAGTTCCTCCGGCACCTCAAGACAACATGGTAGATAGTAACAATTGTAGTGTATGCAGGAGACATCATCTTCCTCACTCTTCCTCTCCGGACCAGACAGAATACACAGCGACACCCAAAGACTAACACATTCCTCTCCCAGGGCCTTTTGGTAAGGTCAGGACCCCTGCCGGGCTCCTAGGGACCCCAGGAACCCCCCCTCTCTCGGCAAAAGGTGGATTTCCCCATAAAACCGTCAAAAGTGACACTTTGCAGGTTTTACTAGCCGCTCTGGTGCCAATTGGAGATGGGACCATTGATAAGGGCCGGGGAAATGGACTTACTTTGCATTCCAAAGGGGGGGGACAGACTAAGAGAACAAAGAGTTCTGCAATACACTGTATATATATGATTTCTGCATGTTTTCTATTAAATGTGAATAACACATCCTGTGGCGGATGATGTACCCTACTCCCCAATGTATTATCTTGCTTATTCAAGGCACACAGCGTGTGTTATTAAGACTTTTGGTTTACTCGCCAGCGTTTTGTGGTAAGACAGTGATGTTTGGTATCATACAGACACATTTGTTGTAAGGTGATTAAATATGTCACTTGCATCCCCAAAGGGTCAAGAAAAACAATGTTTTCCAAACCTGAGCTGGAAATGCAGTTTTAGGAAAATGGGAATCACCGAACATCCGGTTGTAAATCTGATGCATGCAAATGAGGGAAACACCTACTCTCCTGACTTGCCATAAAGCCCTCTGAGCTCTCTTACGAACTCTCTCTCTCACGAAATCTCACGAACTAAGAACTACGAAACTAAGTTTGAACCTGGCTTCAAGCTCTTCTACAAGCAACTACCAGATCAGCTCTACGGTGAATATCGACGAGGCGCCCGCTCGAATTCACTCAACCTGATCCAGAAGACTACGCAACCAAATCAGAAGCCAGCCGCTCCGCTACTCTGCTACCTGAACGACGTGTGCCAACACATCGACCCTTCCCTCTATCTTCACTGAGGTGAACTGTTGGCACGACCACCCTGACGAACCAAGGCCCCGGACCGCACTCCACGACGGCCCTCCTGACATCGACTGGCCCAGCCCAACACGTGCGTGTGTTTACCTGGCTACTGCGACTGCGCAACGGTTACCCCGGAGACGAGGACGCCGCCGCTGACGCCCCACAAACCAGACGGTTACCCCGGAGACGAGGACGCCGCTGACACCCTGCCAACCAGACGGTAACCAGCTTTCTTGTTGATGCACGGGTGATGCAAAGGCAGTGTTGAACTGTGAAAGTGAGGATAGAATACCCTCTCTCTCTCTCTCTCTTCGCTGTCCCTTTCCTTTGGTCCCAAGTCTCTCGGAAACGGTCAGCTGTCCTCCAAGTCATCTTTCGCTGTTGCCACGGTATCACCATTAGACGCATTTCAGCTCAGGTCGTCTTGTCTGTGCCAACTTCCTTGCCATCTTTGATTCCAATATCATTTGCCACTCGTATTTGATATATCCTCTGCCACTGTTTAGCTTCCTACCTTGTTTGATATATCCTCTGCCACTGTTTATCTTGCTTTCTTGTTTGCCAGTTTTATTGCCATTGTCTGTTTTAGTTTACTATACATGTGTTCATTTTATTAGTGTTTGTTTTACTTAGTTAATAAAATCTTTGCATTTATAAAGAACTGGCTTTTGTGGGTCATTGATATATCCTGGACATGAAGGTAGAAAATCACTGAAATCTAGAGCTCACTTCTTCTGATTATTAGACTGATATCATTATAAAGAGACTATTCCAGTGTAAACTGGTGGTGCCCCGTAAGTGTTAATTAATAAGATATTAATTACTAAGAATAATTTCAATAATTGTCAATTTCAAGAATTGACCAAATAGTCTCATCGTTCATAACGAAGCTCAACACACTACACAATTACAGTACATACACACATGCAGACTAAGCAGGGGCCGTCACAATTGTAACAACTGGAACCTTGCTCTGTGTCATTTGACTACTGCAACTCTAAGACACACACACTGTGATCTTTTTTCTTGGGGTTATTACTAAAGTTACTTACGTGTACTTTTGATTGAACCATGGCTGACCGACAGCCAACTAGCAACTTTTACAAGTTCCAGAAGAGGGACAAGAAACGGCACCCCAGGCTGCACAACAGAGACAATGATGGCAATGTAAGTTTTACCAGCTCTTACTATGCTCTGACCTTCCCTCTGTTCACATCTTCTTTCATACAACCACAGACAGCATACGTGATTGTACTAATAAGACTTGTTAGGAATTCAAATAAACTGGTTGAATTTAAGTTATTTAATTGAATTGTTGTCAGGGTTGTAGAAACAGTGAACAATGTCAGCTGTGACTATATCCAACTCAAACATACACTTTGTATCTCAGTTTTATACGGAGAGCTTCTCAGCACCAGAGGAGCACCATCACTTCATCAGTGAGTCCAGGGCCCTGGACTCAGGGGCAGCTGAGCGGGAGGCTCTGGCTGCCAGAGCAGACAGGCTGTGTGCCAGGCATGAAGAGCGCACCAACGCTGTCCTGGAGAGGATTGGACGCTCCTTTCAGCCTGACAGGCTCCTCTCATCTGGACTCCCAGTAGCTTCCAGAAATGGCCCTCAACCCTCTTTGCTCAGAAGGATGCAGCAAATTGTTCTGGCCCCTGTCAAGAACCTGGTGGAGAACAATGTGTCTCACCCTGCTGAGCCCATCCAGGCTGGGGGCGGCACTGGTCAAGGTCGCAACCGTTCTCCTCCTTTGACTGGCCCTTTGAAGGACAAGAAGCAGAGGAATGCTAAAAGTCGAGGGATCTCCAAGACCCAGGCTGAAAGAGGTGATGAGGACAATGTCTGGGCCATGATGGACGATGAGGCCATGCAGACTCACCTGAGGGAACAGGCTTGGAAGGTGGTTGAGCTGCTAGCCACAGAGAAGAGGAGCAGCACAGTCATGTCCACCAGCTCTCTGGAGAGTCTGAGCCGTGTGGACAAAGAGACACCCATTGAGCTACAAGCCTATTTGAAAGTTGAGAGCCCTGCTGAAGTGTCCATCTGTCAGCCAGCTTACACTCCCACTCCACCTCCACCTGCTACCAAGCCCAGGAGACAAGTGGCTCGTCCCGGGAGGTTCCTGAGCCAACCAAAGGCTGCCGGTGCAGGTTAGTTCCTCTATAAACATACTGTTGAGAGGTGATGCATTGAAAGAGTTTCTATTTCTGGTTTTGTGGCCTAAGAGGCTAGGGAAACTGTGGACACTTTCCTTCCCTTACTTTGATTGTCTGTGCACCGACCGTGTTGTTAATTCAGTGATAATCCTTTATTGACATATTTAGCTGCAATTTATTTTTCTCACCGTTCAAGGCTTACTTGATGTGCACAAGGAACAACAGAGATGTAGATCTATCTACAAAAGAGACTGGACTGGACATTTGAGTGCAAATTCTAGTAATTATCGCTGTAGGTTCACATTATGTTGTCATGACAACTTGTAAAGTGAATATTGATATTACTATATTTGTCATGCTGTAGTCAATGGGCAGTTAAGGCTAATTGGTTTATGTCACCTGTTGATATGCAGAGAGTTAAGATTAATTTATATTACAATGGGATACCACCTTAGTCCAATGGAAGAAACCACTTGAGACCTAAGTATTCAATTGCCTGAAATATGAATAATAAACTCTATTCATAAAACATTTTTTCAAAACATGGCAACAAATTGCTCTACATGAAAAAATCTGTAACCTGTAAAAGTAAATTCATACAAAACAAGTGTTTTAAAATGGAATAAAAAAAAAAGGTGAAGATAGATAGATACAGTGAACGGGTAGAAAGGTGAGTGATGAGCATCTTGCCCCTAATGTGAACAGACAAGCAGGCAGCCAGTGAACCTAGGGTCCAGATAGCAGAGGATCAGGATCAGGATCAGCTCCAGGGGGCTGTTCCACAAAGCAGGCTTAGAAAAGCGGCGATTAACCTCGCAAGCCTGGTTTGAATTAACCTAACAAATCAATCGGGGCTAAAGCGGTTCCACGAAGCCCAAGTCAAGCTACCGTTATCGGGCTAAACCGAGCCAGGCTCAAGCAATCTAGATAATTGCGCGTGCACATTTATACACAGTTTATTTAAGCAGCCCGAGAGGTCGATCATGGATCTGATCGATTCATCATGGCGAAAAATGACGGTAAAGACAGAGCCGCAATGTTCAGGCCACTGAACAGCGACTTTTAGTGGAGGTCTATGGAGAATTCAGCCATATTACAATGAAAAGGGAAATACAATTGGCATAAATAAAGGGAGAGAGAAAGATTGGCAACGAATTGCTGCTAGATTGAATGCGTAAGTAATTGTTGAATTAAAAACGAACAAATTGTATAGACCTTATTAAATATCATGTGTTCCAACAATATTAAAGAACTGAAAAGCTGTGCTAAAAATATTATAAATGAAACCATGCCATATATGAAACCTCAAGACTGTAAATGTACTATCTATCGCCATAAATTATGTAGTAAAGGCTGTACGTAAGGTTTCATCTTACTACATTACAATCATCGTACTGTACTGGACCCTATATGGGGATCGAACTCACAACCTTAAGACTGAGAGTCTCATGCTCTACTGACTGAGCTGTTCAGGCTGGTTCTTACTTCTATTATATTTTTATGAAATCGGTTGTTTCCATCCTGGAAATTGATCAGTTTAAAGCGTGTTCTACAGTGACTGTAAATCCCATACAGAAACAGTGAATGCGTCTCCTAGCAACCGTGGAAACATCTTGACATATATTCAAGGTACTTTATTATTTCAATGAATTTGTTAAATAAAAATAATTTAGAAAATAAAATAATATTGTGTCATCAAATAATTATTTCTGTAAGTTGTAACCGTTTTCTAAAAGCAATACGGCACTTGAGGTCTCGCTGGACACTCATGGTTAAATGGGGTTGCCTAGCAACGCTCTGAACCGTGACTGTATCCCCGATACAGCCTACATCATTTTATATTTTTTATTTTCTATTAACGTTAGTGTAGGGTCTAGGGTAATAGTGTTGAACATTAGGATGGCGGAACCTTGTTTGAAAATCATTGCGTTTCAGTCGGATCAGTGTTACGGGAGTACCGATTAAGCTTCAACTTGGTTTAGCCTGATATCTAGCCTGCCCCGAGGCTAGTTTGGAAGCATAAGTTGCCACCGCAACTTAGCTTGAACTATGCTGAGCTTGCTTTGTGGAACCGAATAAGCCTGAAAATGAGCCAGACTAAGCGAAATAAGCCTGGATAAGTGGTAAGCTCGCTTTGTGGAACACCCCTCAGGTTTGTAAGAGGCATGTGTGTTGTACTTGAAGTAATGTAAAGTGCAATCCAATAATTGTTATGACCAAACCACAGGGAGAAGAAGGTTGCTGGTTTGACAGCTATTCGAGCTCTGGCACAGCACCATTCAGCAACACTGGAGCCCAAGCTTCAAACAGTCTGTCTGGCAGTCACACGGGAGGTATTGTTGCCATTTTCATGGCTTTAGTTTACATTTGCCTATATTTTGTTAATGTGTATGTGATTGTACGAGTGTGTACACATGAGTGCATGTGCATTAGAAGTACAGCCATTCACTGATCTTCGGTCTCACTATTCAGGTGAAAAACCTGCGTTCTGCAGTGTCCCGTGCTGCTATGGCCACACTCAGGGACATGTACGTCTACCTCCAGAAGACCATGGACTGTAAGGCAGAGGAGACAGCCCTCATACTGCTGCAAAAAGTGGGCCAGTCCAACGCCTTCATCCAGAAGGAGACCAATCTTTCCCGGGTGCCATGGTGCAGAACGCAAACCCCACCGAGTCATAAATGCCCCTAATGGCAGTTGAGGTAAGGGGAAATAAAAGCTACATTCAATTTATCAGAAAATATTAAAGAGGAGGAACTGCAACACAACAAATATAATAAACCAACTTGAAAATTTCACAATCAAAGCTTCAAAAGGATTCTCTTATTCTTATTGTCCCCTTT
>JAXDDX010000852.1:0-19725 GCA_034670405.1 Hoplostethus atlanticus
TTTAGTTCATCTTAGTCTTAAAAAGAGCACATTTGTGTCTGGGAGACATAAAAGGTAGAAATAGGAGATCTCTTCTTGGATTTTGCTGTCCTATGGGACTACAGGGTAGGTATTAATATTGTATAAATTAATTATTTACAAATGTAATATTTTTTATATATCATAAATTTATAGTATATTATATGATTTAGGCTTTCTAACTGTGTATTCATGAATTTCACTATGAGAATACTGAGAGCATTTTTTATTGTCACATAAAGCTCTACACCCGCGCTACTCAACACGCGGGCCGCATGCGGCCCAAGGTTAATATTGCGGCCCTTGGTTAAATTTTTATTGTCATAGCAACTTCCAATAAAAATATTATAATCTCATTTCAATGAACACAAACCATGTCTAAACTAAATTAGTACTGACCACAAGATGGCGATCGTGCATACTGTGCTTATTTAGCAATCGTGGGATCAACAAAGAAGATAAAACAACACATGATCAGCGACAAAAACGCTCGGCGCTGGCACTGCCATTCATTTCCTATTTGGCAAGCGTTGCCGTCGATCCTAGCGTCGCTGCCGCCCTCGGCATTGTGCACCTGGCCACAGACGCTGGGAGAGTCCCTGGCTCAAAGTTCAACTATATTCAACTTTTACCTTTGCGACGCTGATCTCTGCGACACGAAACCAATCACAGCACAGTTTGATATCATAGCCGCGAAATAAAAAAACAAACAATGGAGGAGAAACTTGTTTTATGTGTGGCGGAGCATCCCGAGTTATACAACATGACGCTTAAATCATACCACGATCTGACTAAAAAGTTTGTGGCATGGAATGATGTTGGTTTTCAGATGGGACTACCAGGGTGGTTGACAGCTTAGTACAGGTTTGTATATGCAGCCAGTCTATATTCACTTCTCTGGCTGTGTTAGTATGATCATTGGCGGTGTGGTTAGCTACGACTGATGCGGGCTGTAGTCCGAAATTGAACACCACCTCTATTCTTTCCTGAATGCTGTCATTTTAAAAACTCGACAGTGTGAAAGTAATGAATGTAATGTAATTCTCCTGGCGCTGACGCTGATCATGTGAAGGGGTCGCGCTCAACCTGGGGTTGACGCCGACGCTTTGCATGGATCATGAGAAAGCCCTCAACTGTGCAGGAAGTCTAGCCTAGCCTACTCTCAAGTCATGGCAAAACCGTCAAAACGTAACATTTCTGATGAACACAGGGTATTTCAAAAAGCATGGGAGGACGAATTCGCTTTTGTTGAGGTAAATAACAAACCAGTGTGCCTTCTTTGCCAGAGAACAATGGCAGTACCAAAACGGGCAAACGTTCAACGTCACCATGATAGCTATCACGGTGACTTGGAATTACATATCCATATCCATCCATACTCAGACCTGATTTCAATTTAGTATGCCTATATTTATTTTATTAACCATTCTTGTGATTTATTGTAACAGCAATCTAACACTTTTACATTTAATGAATAAAGCCTACTTATTTTGTCATTTAATTATTTGATATCCATGTGGCTTGAAATAACACTACAAAATAGTTTCTTATATGACCACAAAATGTGGGTTGCGGCCCTTTGACACAGCTGTATCTTGCTGTGTGGCCCTTGAGCTATGTAAAGTTGAGTAGCCCTGCTCTACACAAACCAATTACATATTTTTTTTATCCATTTTCAGACCAGGGGCCTCATTTATAAAGGTTGCTACGCACAAAAAAGTGGCGTTAACGGGGGTGAAATGTGCGTACGCATATTTTACCGCAAACGTCGGGATTTATAGAAAAATTCTATGCGGTAAAAGGTGCGCAGTTCTACGCATCCTTTCACCCATGCGTAGAGCTCACTGCAAAGTTTTTCAGACACGGGAATCAGCGACGCCCGATGGGGAGATCACAAAATAAAGCTCAGTCCTCTTAAAAACATAGTTTTATAAGTGTGCTTTCACAGGGTTTGTGGTCTGTTGTATCTGTTAAGCCACTACTTAAAACCTATTTTTATACAAAGGCATTCTCTTAACTCTTATTTTATTGATTATTTTACCGGGCCGGCGCCAGGATGAAGTGACTGAAGGGGCAATTTTTCATAAAATAAAACTCAGTGATTTAACCATGCAACAGCTTCAGAAAGGCTAAATAACAACAACATAAGGCTACTGTTCCAAATCAAATAATACATTTATTAATCAGAGACTCACATAAGAACAGAGCTCTGCAGAGAATTTATGAACGATAACGATTCTGTCAAAATCAGCAGGGGGAGGCACGTAGAAACAGCAGTTTGCGGCTTGCATCTCTCTCTCTTTTCTCTCTCTCTCTCTCTCTCTCCTCTCTCTCTCCTCTCTCTCTCTCTCTTCTCCTCTCTTTTCTCTCTCTCTCTCTCTCTCTCTCTCTCTCTCTCTCTTACAATGGGGGGAATGGAATCAGGGCCGAAATTTGTATTTACCACCACGGAAAGCAAGCTCTCTCATATGTAGCTCCTTAAGCTCAATGCTGTATAACTTTTAAACTGTTTTTAAATTGTTTTTATCATTTTGTTCATCGTCAGTTTGTCTACTATTTTTATTTTGTCTTCTAAAGCACTTTGTAACTTAAACTAAAGTTTATTTTTATTATTATTAAGGTGTGCCTTTACGGCGCTCAACCTCGTTGCCGTCTCCGTCTTTCCCTCATTGATAGTCCAACAAAGGCTCCTTAACAACGTCGGCATATTCATGACCTATTTAGCATTGACCATTTATGGATGATTGTGGGAGGAGTAGTGGGAGGACACTGGGAGGAGTACACGAGCGCACAATTCACCGCAGGTGGGTATTTATAAAGAGAAGACTGTGTACAGGTGTGCGCCGCACGGTTTTATAGATCTGGATATTTTCTTGCGTTAGTAGATTCTGAGGTTTGTGCGTACGCAATGTTTTAGGATGGAATCTACGCAAAGTTTTATAAATGAGGCCCCTGGTCACAGCGGAGAGAGAAAGTCACTTTCCCTGAGAGCAGCAGTGGGGAAGATGAGCAGGAGGGTGCCACCTGCTAAGACTTCACAGCTTTTCTCTGGCTACCCTCAACAAAAGCAGGAAGAAGCAAATGGGCAGAGATGGAAACTCAGAACTCAATGCCTGCATCAAGGTGGCATCTGAGACAGATGAAGTAGACTGCTTGGACTTTTGGAGAAGCCATGTAAAGGACTTTCCAAGGCTTTATCAGGTGGCCATGAGAGTCTTGGGAGTCTTAATCATATTTTCTCTCAGAGGGTTTTGTGCACTATTACTATTAAGTTGACACATTTAGCTGGAATGACATTTACAGTCTTAATTAGTTATTGAAATCATTAGGAAATCTTGTGGTGTACAACCTCCAGAAGTCTTAAGAGTCTCAAGTCACAGGTCAGGAAACTAGCTATATACTTCCATCAGTCATTTGGAATATTGTTGTTGGCTCATACTCTTGGCTCATACTCTTTCTGCTTTTGACAATAATACAGTCGCGAGGCTGAATGCATATTTCCATGTTGGATTGCCAACACGGGCTGTTTGCATCAATCACCCAGGTTCACACGTCAGTTCATTTAAAAAAATAAAAATAAAACCAGAGTAAAGATCTAGGCTGCAAATAAATAACAGGTTGAATCTTGCATTGTGTCTCTCCCACTCTCTCTCTCTGTCTCTCTCTCTCACTCACTCACACATACACACACCCACGCCACATAATTAACATCGTGTTTTACTTTGTATAGAAATAAAAAATACCACCCCCTCCCAAAAAAAAAAAGTTAGGTAGTAAAAAGGCCCTGTGATCACACACGCAAACATCACACTGTTTAAATTTATTTTTTAAAAAGTAAAAAAAAAAAAAGTCAATAAAAAAAAGAAAGTTATGTTGAGTATGAAAACTCTAGGTCATGCATTTTACTTCATACTTAATACTGCATGTGTTGTGTTCATTGATTCACTGAAGTTTATTCATTCAAGTTTATAAAGAACTTGTTCTATAAATAGTTGTAGCTCTTGTGATCAAAAACATTGATCTGAAGCTCAATTCCGAGGCTGTTCTGTAAATAGTTTTCTAATAAACAATAAATATAGCAACTTCTGATCAACCCATATCCATGTCAGGCTTAAAATACTAACTTCCGGTTAGCCCCCGCCCACTTCTGGTGTAAGGCCCGCCCATTCCAAGTACGGATACGAATACAGATAATTTAGTTGATTGAACAGATACAGATACAGATAATGGTGTACTCGCTCATCCCTACTTTAAAGTTATCTTACACTTGTGGTTCCTATATCTATACCCTCATTTATTGCTAAGTAAGATACAAGTAGGTGGCACTGAAATTTAAAAAAAATAGCCATATTGTTGTTTAGGCTGAACCATTCTTGAGACTTGACCAATGACCAAAGACTTCAGACTTGCATTTAATGACTTTAATGAGTATAAATAATGAGTAAGTGATATAAAATTGATACAGTCGCCTACTTAACATACTGTATGCTAAAGTGTTAACATAGGCAATCACCATTTCTTAACCAGCTGGAGCATATGTTCCTTGCCATATTCCTTTTCTAATCCTTCATGCCACACTATTGATCACAGACATTCACTAAGACTCTATAATGGCAGCCATTGCATCACACTTTATATGCCTGCTGCTCCTGCTGTGTTGATCCTCCGTCCAATCATCTCATCTCAGATGATGGACAGCATTCACATTTACAGTAGAGGAGGCAGATCAATAACTAAGTGCTTATGAAAGCAACCAAGAAACCACAGAGATAACAGCAGCACACTGCATTTCCACTGACTGAAATATCAAGCTAGCTAAGTCTAAAACATTTTACTATCCTGGTCCTAGACATAAATTAATTATTGCCAAGGGTCAAGGCCGTAGCCATGAAGTCAACATTGGGGGGGGGGGGGGGGGGGATTCTGGGGTCCCCACTGGAAAAAATTCAGACTTGAATTTTAGGAAAACTAATTTCTAATTTCCTCACTTTTGAATACATTTGAAAGTAATGAAATACAGAGACAGTAGAGTGTTAGACATTGATTGTACCTACCCACAGCAGTCGAGCAACGGCTTCTCCTGGGGTACGGCAACACCACTTGGACAAACCACACGCAGAACTGCAGTACACCGTAATACTAGAACCGGTAGTAGTAATAATGGCAATTTGTTGGCAATTTGTTTGTTAAGTTTAATTATGAATATGATTACATTTGATAATGATTATTTCGGACGGCGGTGCTTGGTTGCCTGTCGTAGCATAGCAATTAATTTTTTTAAATATTTTTTATATCAATTTATTGGGGGGGACATTTTGAGCATATTTGAATTGGGGGGGTGTGTCCCCCAATATATATTATAATTACGGCCCTGCCGTTCCACAAGGGTCTATTCTTGGTCCACTGTTATTTATGTTATATATAAATAAGTATAAAGAAATATTGTTTTTCCATCACAAGATTGTCACGTCCATTTTTACACTGATGATACAGTCCTATATGCCAAAGGCTTTGCTTCAAACCAGGCTCTTACTAGATTACAAATCTAATAAAACTAAATAGATGCTATTCTCAAGATAGCCATTTCCCAATACTGCTAATCTTGGTATCCATACACTAAATTGTACCCAAATTGAGCTTGTACAATTCTGTGTATGCACTCTGCCCATACCACTCCTCTGGATACTTATGTATAAGTATTTATCAGTGCCTTGTGGTTTATCACAAGATAAATTCCATACGCACCATTATGATTCATATGAAAACATTGGTTGTCTATGTATGAGTTTCGTTATTATGCACCTCACAAATGGAATGATTTGCAAAAGGCATTGAAAATAGACTATTGTTCCCCCCTTTTTTTTTTTTTACATTCTTTTCTTAAATCTTTGATCCCTGTAACTGTTTTAACATAGAGATTAAATATTTAAAATCAGACTAACATTTGCCTTGATTTATGTGATTGTCTCAAATAGTCTACCTCTATTTGTCTTTGGAAGGTATGAGTGAATTGTTTTCTCATGCTCAGGTCTCTCTTGAAAATGAGATTTCGATCTCAATGAGACTACCTGATGAAATGAAGGATTCAATCAATCAATGTAAGCAAGCACACACGCATTAAAAATGGTACAGACATAGGCACACTTAGACAGGCATGCATGCACACAGACACACACACACACATTGGTAGGCATGGTAGAATATGATTGTAGCAGGAGCTTGCTACCCCGGGGGTTGAGACAGAGAGAGGATACAGCGAGGTGAGTTTTATTTATACACACACTAGATCAGGCCAACATGCTGCCAGCCTAGCTCCCACTCACCAGAAAAGACAAACACACGGTTAAACTCAGTTCCAGGCTGCAATTGTCCATTTAGCCTCAATTGGCCCCAGCAGGTGTCGGATGCAGGGAGAACCAGCTCTCCCGCAGTCTCTCCCGCATCCAGCCAACGCCTCAACCACACACCCCTGTCTGCTACAATGATATTGATATAAAAGGTTTTCACATGTGAAATGTCCAAAAACCACTGAAGTCTAAAAAGACGTCAATCCTTTAAAAAGTTTGATAGCAGAGAGGAAGGGATGACGTGACAGCCGGAAAGTGGCGGGTTGGAATTCTGGTTTGCATGCTTGAGGCGTGTTTTCCTGGATTTCCTCCTGCAAGCCAGGTGGATCGGAGACTTTAAATAGCCCATCGGTATGAATGTGAGTCTATCGGTCTATCTGGACTGGTGACCTGTTCAGGGTATCTCAATGCATGCTGGGATAGGCTCCAGCAGTGTGTCATATTAAATACAAAATGAGATGAAACACAGCCAGTGAACGTACCAATTTACTGTACATTCTGTTTTTCATCAACCTTACTGCAGAGTCTCTTGTCTCTACACAAGACTCCAAACCATTATATATCTTAGTTACATGCTATGCTGAAATTTACTGCAATGTACTGTAGATGAACAAGCACAGTAATGCTGTAACACAAGATTCATGCAAAATCTTACAAGTCTTGGTCTGAGGCGTTGCATTCTCTAGGAGTACGTTGGAAATTGAACTTCATAGTGTAACTAAACCTTCTCTCTGCACTAGCCAGATTGGTATGCAGTAGAGTCAAGCAGATAAATTTCCCATTTAGCTCCCAGCACAATGTAAATCAATACTCACTGAATGTGTTGGATATTTGTTAGGCTCTCTTTCTCCATCTGCTTCTCCCTCTCTCTCCGTCTGTCTTTCACTAAGACAGTGTACGTTGATCATTGGGATGTGCAGGAGTGTGGACATGGGGTGTCTGGTCAGGGAAAGTCCAAGGACAAAGATGTTGTACTTTGCTTTTTATTAAAGTTGACCCATAGAAACAGCAACCAGCTGAATACTGACTTTTTACTCACTTTTCTTAGTTTCCAAACTACACAACCAAAAACAACCCCGAATCATACCAGGAAACACAAGATTCTGTTCTTGGCCTTGTAGCTGCATGTCTCCATTACCTTCCCAGCACATCCTGCTGCATGGGGGCCCTCTTTATAATGTTAGTCCCGCCTTCCCATTGTAAACTGGCCAGTCAGGACTCAGGATCTGAAATCATTCTCATAAGAGATCACAAATATTTACAGAATGATTAACACAACTGCCAACCCATCTTTATCTGTTTGACCAAAATCATATTTAGCTATTTTTAAGGTTCAGGAATTCATAACACTATGTGTGTGATGCTTTCTGAGACACATGCCACTTAAACCCAGGTAACACCTACTTGGAACTGGATATTTTGTATACCACAACTCAGTGGGGGGTCAGCCCTATGTTCCCTCAGCACCTATGAATTTTTTTTCCATCCAAATTAGGCCCTATGTTCCCTCAGCCCCATGTTCCTTCAGCATCAGAGCCTGCCCTTCCAAACATTTCTTCCTTGTCCCATGTTAAAATCTATGTATAACTTTTTGAGATAACGTGCTAACAATATCCGATAACAGACAGACAGACAGACGAACAAACAAACAAACAGACGGGCGAAAACATTACCTCATTGATGGAGGTACTGATCTGAGGGAACATAGGGCTGAGGGAACATAGACACGCTCCCCTCAGTGGCATGCTCCCCTTTAAGACGATACACGCAAGATATATGCATTAATAATACAAATATTGCACCGTTCAAGAGGAAATGTGCACCTTCCTCTCGGCAGTGAAAGAGGAAAAAACACATTCTGTATGGTAAATCAGTGAACAACTCATCCTCCACTCACTCTCTTTATCCCAACACTACACATACATGTACAGATAAGAAACACACATACTTCCACTCTGGCAGGAAGCCAGGCTAAATGTGGATGTGATGGAGGGAGCCATAATCAGTCACGCAGATGGTCGACTACAAGCCAGCAAACGCATCAATGAAGTGTATGTGTGTGTTTATGTGGTGGTGCATATGTATTTATGGAGGGGGGCAACAAAACACAGTGGGTGTTTATTAACTTTTCACAGGGGGGAAACATTTGGATCAACAGGGGTGCTATACAACCTACTCTCCACACACACACACACACACACACACACACACACACACACTATGGCGGCATATGAGTGACAAAATCCGCGAGCGCAATTGAGATCACCGCGCGCGTAATTCAAACAGCCGCGCACACATATTATTTTTGAGAGCGCTTTCACAGCACTCGTGCGCAGAATATATCTGCTCGCGCGAGCAATATTGTAACCTGCGAGGAGAAATCCATGCTTTGAGCGTGCGCGCAGAATCCGAAGCAGCGCGCAGAACTATCATTGCTCTCCTGCTCGCGAAACTTTCACCTGCTCGCTCGCGAGTGTTTTTTCTTTTTGGCAGTAAGTGGGCGGACCCAGTCACAATTGTATCCCTAAATCTAATTGGTTACAGT
The DNA here is from genome assembly GCA_034670405.1 of Hoplostethus atlanticus. Classification (NCBI taxonomy): domain Eukaryota; kingdom Metazoa; phylum Chordata; class Actinopteri; order Trachichthyiformes; family Trachichthyidae; genus Hoplostethus; species Hoplostethus atlanticus. The sequence goes on from JAXDDX010000852.1 coordinate 8,911, forward strand.
CCTCGTCTTCAGTCCTCTCGCAACCAGAGACAGCTCGCCTTCAAAGTAAAAGTTGCGCGTTTTGAAGGGTGTTGGCTGCAGCAGCGGTCAATTTAAGGAGAGCTAAACTAAATAAATAAACAAATAGCCTAAAGAATGAACATAATTCATAACTGTTATACAGTAATATTTCTGCCACTTTCCCATAACTGATTGTGAATAAATTGCCAAAGGGCGCGAACACTGGAATTATTATAGTGATTCATGTATGTATGCAATGATTCATGTATATATATTCATCAACGTATTTATTTGATTAAGGCTACTTAGGCCGAATCCCATTTCCACCCCTACCCCTCGTTTTCGAGTGCCCCTCGCCCTTCGGCTTGGCCCTCGGAACAGAGTCACAAGGGGTAGTGGTTGAAATCTCCCCCTATGAAATGGGACAACCCTTCAAGACCCTGATACGTCATCGATGACGTTTACGTAAACAGACGCGACGAGTTTGTTATCGGACATTACACACATCACAGTGACATTTGCCATTCATAGAGAAGCATGGACGCTCGCGATTCGTTCACAACCTATACGTTTCACGCTATCAATCGATCAAACAAGTCATTAAATAAAAGAGTGGACATAACTCTTTTTTTTCTTCCATCAACCACTTCATAGAACATAAAGCTTTATTGTTTCTCCTTCCTTGTTTACTTGCGCCGATACAAAAAGGCCAATCACTGTAACCAATTAGATTTAGGGATACAATTGTGACTGGGTCCGCCCACTTACTGCCAAAAAGAAAAAACCACTCGCGAGCGAGCAGGTGAAAGTTTCGCGAGCAGGAGAGCAATGATAGTTGTGCGTGCTGCTTCGGATTCTGCGCGCTCGCTCAAAGCATGGATTTCTCCTCGCAGGTTACAATATTGCTCGCGCGAGCAGATATATTCTGCACGCGAGTGCTGTGAAAGCGCTCTCAAAAATAATGTGTGCGCGGCTGTTTGAATTACGCGCACGGTGATCTCAATTGCGCTCGCGGATTTTGTCACTCATATGCCGCCACACACACACACACACACACACACACACGTGTAAGGGTTAGTTTAACATCAGTATTCAATAAGCAGACTAAGACAAACAAGTCTGACTTTGGTTAATATGTTGCCTGTTGGTGAATACATTTGGTAATCCATTATAGGTAAACATATAGTAGAATGTCATTTATCAGCAGAGAAAAGAGAAGTGATAGAGAAATGACTATACAAAACCAGAATAAACCTTCCGACCACTGAATGCCTTTTTTTTTTTTTAATGGATTTACTTAACATGGGCAGGGGAGCTACTTGGAATCGTGGGCCCCATGACTACATTAAATGTGAAAATTGCACAAAACTATACAAAATCACAGATTTGTATATGCAATTTCTCTCATCAATATTATGGACAAGATGCTGGCATCACCAATACTACATTTTCTGAACACATATGAACATACTGTATATGGACACTAAAGAAAGGAAACACTTAAATAAAATAAATAAAAATAGCTATATAAAATATACATTAACTGCTACAGTATTTTCCTAATTATACAGAATTTAGCAGTTCTGCATACATTATCATTACAATTCCTTCTCATTACCAGAAATTACCAGGTTGTTTCCTATACTTTCTATGTAAATAGTTACTACCCTGTAATTTGTGTACTGTCATGTAAATTTCAACTTGACAATATTAATAAAAAAGTTCATGTTACATAGACCACATTATAACCACTTTGAACGTAACGATAGAGCTGGCAAATACTTAGCAAATCAACTCAAACGCAATGAAGAGAAATCAATCAAGGACTCTGCGGGGAATATCACCCCATGATCCACAGACCATAAATAATATTTTCAAAACATGCTGTGAATAATATATATAAATGACAAAGAAAATAACTCAGAAACAGATTTTTTAATGACATTGCATTGTCTGTATTAAGCAAAGATCAGGCTGACATTCCACTAATAGAATATGAAAAAGCACAAAAACCAATAGTTCCATGGACTGGATGGTTTCTATAAGCACTTTTGGCAAGTAGCATTAGTCACTGGAATGGGAGATGAAATTTCAAACCAAAACAACAAAATCCGTTCCACAACATATGAATACAGCACTAATTGCAGTACTACTTAAGCCAAATAAAGACCCAACCCTCTGCACAAGCTACCCCCCCCCTCCCCCATCTTTGACCAACAGATATAAAATCAAAGCATTATCAATCCAAATTTATCATTTAATTTCTCACCTGGATCAACCAGGATTTATAAGGCAGACATTCCTCAAATAATAACGTCCTTCTCTTCAATCTGATGAACGTGTCCCATCGAATTAATACCATCGTTAACCTATCATTAGATGCAGAAAAGGCATTTGTTAGAGTAAACGGGACAAGTTTGGTTTTGGAGAATTAAAGTCTCTACAGCACATCTATGGCAGCAGTCACTACTAACGGATTAACTCCACAGAGGGACCAGACAAGGATGTCCACTCGCACCGTCACTATTTGCTTTACTCATCAAACTCATTACAAAACTCACCATGATCATGTCATGGCTAGACATAGAACAAACTGAATGCCAAGAAATTGCGATCACAGACCAGCCCCTCCTTAGTGACACTATTAAAAAAACACAGCTGCTTCAAAAACACTGAAATTGCTCTCTGACGGAAAGTCAATAAACTTCACAATGTCACCTAGCGCACAGACACTGTGGCACCTCAGGGGAGTCATAAGTCCAAACTGAGGGCAGATTCCTGGCACAGATCACACAGTAGGCAGGAATGAGGGATAAAATGATAACCTTTAATTATTAAGTTAAATTACAACTCAAACTTAGCTTCAGAAATCAACTTCTTCAGCAGCCTCTGGATGGTCTCTCTCTGTGGACTGTAGAATCCACTCTTAAGTTTTTGGTGAGGCAATCAGCACCCACCTAGCTGATTAGTAACGCCCCTCAGCTGGGGCGAGATGGCCAACATGTCAGCTGGTGAATGTAGTCCTTTTCCTGTCCTATAGACCTTCTCAGCATACGTCAGCAGCATACATCACTCATGCACGTGCTTCTTGGAGGCAGAAAACTAAGAGACAACAGACAAGATAGATAACTTATTGCACTTTTACCTTAGCACTGGTTATGCTCTTAGATGCTTCTTTAGGAAGGAAATGCATTTATGATTTCTAGTGACTAGTAGTTCTCGTGCCTACCTACGTTGAATGCACTTATTGTAAGTCACTTTTGATAGAAGCACCTGCTAAATGACTGTAATGTAATGTAACAACACTAACAACTACCATTCTGAATCTGATATGTCTTGCTTTGCTGTCAGGTGCACTAATCGGAAAACCCGACAGAAAGAGCTTCATTTTTATAGAATTCCAAATGTAAGGACAACTTTTAATGCAAGAAGGAGACGTCTGTGTCTGCAGGCTATCAAAAGGACTGATTGGACAGAGGTGTCATGGGTAGTGGCCAGGGTAGAGGATACCACCCTCCTAGGAGGAGCTCTAGGAACTGAGGCTCATTAGCAATGATTCTGTGCACCTGTGGACAAGCCTATTTAAACCCTTCTCTGCTCTCATTTCAGTGTTTTGTCTTGAGATTACTACCTGGATGAAACAGCCACTCTGCAAGCCTCCAGTTTGTTCTCGTGAGCTTTTGTTACTCTTGTTTGCTTTAATTTAGTTTTTGCCCAGTTTTGTCTGTCTGTGTATTTCTATGTATGTCGCTGACAGTGACTGAAATTGGGGCTGAAATACACTACCAGACCCCCTAAATTAACAGTTCAACTATACAAATCTCTAGGTTACCTTGGTTTATATAAATGATGCTGTACTAATGAAACCAATTTTGTGTTAAATTTGCACACATATCTTAAGGAAATGTATTTCTAGTTAGTTATAGTAGTGCTCTTACCTGATCTTGTCTGAAAAGGACTGGCCGGTGTTAAATCATCCCTTGCACCGAAGGCTGTTCCTCCATTATCTCTTTCCGTCTTATGCCGGGATCAGACTACACGATATTTTTGTCTGTTACGATGGTCACTGTGTCAGATTAGGCGATATAGAGTGATAAATTCGTGCCGTGTCTTGGCCGACAGACATGACAGACTACACATTGGTCACTGACCAATAATCGCTTGCTGACGTGCGTGATGTCATCGGAAAGCAGGTGCTAGGCAACGAGAATGTAAACAAACAATGGCGTCCGAAGCGGTATGCATGATATTAGCTGTCTTGTGTTCCAAAAAGGCAGAAAAAACGACTGTGGACCCGTTCTTGGGTCGCATGAAGAGAACAGTATGGGTTGTCAGCCCTTCAAAGAGGTGAAAAATAACGATGTTTTAGCCTGTAGTGAAACCTAAATGTAGCTAGCCTCCACAGGCTAGCCAGCCACAGGAGCCAGAGCTCGACAAACCTTTCCTCTGTTTCATAGTTCCACCTAGCGGCACCAACAACTTAATTTCTCTTTCGCCTCGCCATGTTTGTTTATAGCGCTTCGTGCTCCTATTGGTCAACGTCACGGACGAGACGGAACACGCCGTGGACGGCAAAAAAAATTCTAACATGCTAGTCTTTTGTCGGGACGTCGTGAGGCGTCCCAGATGCGGCATCGGTTGTCATCCACTATGTCACACTACACAACATAAAACGATCGATTGTCGCACCCTGTCATTCCCGACTCGACCCAACGCCCTACGTCTGCCAAATCGGGCTATAATCGTATATAGTCTGAACCCGCCATTAAGCAGAAGGTTTGGTCCGTGATCTGGTTTACAAGAGCGGCATTTGACGATCTTTTCTTCAATTCATCTTCAAGCAATCTTCTAGTGGTCTCAAGGGTTAGTGCATTCTCACCATGGGGAAAATTAGGCAGGAAGTTTGCTTAACTCCTTTTTGGCCTCTTTAGGTTCTTGCAAGCTGGCTCTCGATTTGAATTCTGCCTTGTTCTCTTATTACCATTGACTGACATGTCTGCCATTCTACATCACTGAAGTTTATTAATAATTACGCATTTTAAACTTTAGAGTATTCCATCCCTACCAACCAGTGGTAGACCCTGGTTCAGAGAGGCAGGGATGCTTATCAACCAGTGCCTTAGCGACAGCATTGAAGTGTTCATCTCGTGGATAAGTCAAAAACTTGTACATCGCCTCAGCCAACTTCTGGAGAATATCATGCTTCATCAGCCGTTAAACTTTCATGCGCATTCCATCTCTCAAGTAAATGAGGTTTCCCTGTCTAAGTCTGTATTCAATATTCACTGAAAAGTATAGCACATCAAATGACGAAGGCCATGGATCACAAAGTATTTCTGTGTCAGATGTATCGGCTGGCATGACAGTTGATGTGGAAGTTTTGAGAGAAATATTCTTCACTGTTGTTCGATCAGGCAATTCAAATAACTCTCAGGTTGCAAAAAACAATTGTTGAAATCAGGATCTTGATAGCGAAGCCTGAAGTCATACTGCAGAGCCAGATGTTTTTTCAACTCACTAATTAATCCTACATTATTAGGTCTTGCACCAAAAGTTAACTTTCAAATGTCTTCTTCTTGAATTATTACTGACTGGCCATGATTGGTCCATAGAAAAGGTGAAAAAAACTCATTCATAAGCTCGGAGATGTTCATGATACCATGCAATCATTTGTCTGCAGATGAACAGAATGTCTGAGTTAACCAAACTCTGTTGTATTTCCCTGAATTCTGAAAGGCCTGCACATGAGGCAACAGATATCACCATAGATATCAGCAGCATATGTCACACGATCAATATTGATAGATTTTGCTGCAAGTAATGTACTTTGGGATGCATATTTCAGCAACAAATGCTGCTGCACAGAAATCATGACACACTTCACTTTATCTACTTCTAGAGCTGGCTTAAAAATTGAAGCAGAATCTAAATGGTGAGCCATCATCATCTTCTGATGTCTATCAGCCAAAGTCAAGGGGACATTCTTGAAATTATGGAATTCACAAATCACTCTTTTGAAGAATTTGTGCTTCCCTTCGCTGGCTCCCTGTAGCAGCTCTCATACAGTTCAAGACCCTGGTGCTAGCCTATAGGGCAGTGAAAGGAACAGCTCCTTCTTACCGCCAGGCTATGGTCAAGCCTTACACCCTCACCCGACCACTTGGCTCTGCTGCCTCGAGGCGTCTGGTTGCCCCGTCACTCAGAGGCCCCTGCGGCCGATCTACACGGTCACGGTTTTTCTCTTTCCTAGCCCCACAGTGGTGGAATGAACGCCCCACTGAGTCGCTGCCCATCCTTCGCCGCAGGCTGAAATCCCACCTCTTCCTCTTAGCACTTGTTTATTTGCTTCACTTATTTGTCTTAGCTCTTGTTTATTAGCTTCACTTATTTGCCTGTAACGTAATGTAATGAATCTCATTGTCCACACATCTACAAGCGGTCCAAAGACCTTTATCAGCTGGGAATAGTGCTCATTTGGGAATGCTTTTTGGAGTAGGACTCTACACTGAAAAAAATAAAACCTTGAATCTACTTAAAAAAATTGAAGTAATCGATCACACGAAATATTTGACGTTGACTCAGTGTAAATAATTTTATTCAGTTTAGTCTGTATTTTTTAACTCCATGCAAACTATTTTCTGAAGGTGGAGCAAATTGATTATTTTAAGTTGTCCTAAATTAAAATAAATATGTTGTCTTTATTGACTTAATGTAAATAATCCATTCATTTTAACCTGAAATGTTTAACCCATAAAACCCATTTTTAAAGGGTTTGGACAAACTGTTTTATTTTAATTTGTCTCAAATAAAAAAATCAGTTGTCTTTATTTGAAATGTATATCAAATCAAAATTAAAAAATTGCTTTAAATACTTTTGTAAATACTCAAACACTTTTCCTTGAGAAAAATTCCTTTATTATATAATAAATATACAATCAGTAAAACAGAGCAAGCCAAATAAATCTAAACACATTAGACTTAAAGGTCAAAAATTAGGAACACGAAAATGAACAAAATCAAAAATGTTCCAATCGGGAAAATCTTTTTGTTCAAAGGGGCCCAAAAGTAAAATACTTTTGGAAATTAAACAGTCAGGGCTATTTCAACGGGAAGTATTCCCACAATAAATAGGTTTTACAGTGAACGGGGAAAGGTTTTCTGACAGAACCTTTTCCCCTCTCAACACCAACATTTTATCCAAATAATATTCCCAAGAGTTTCAAGATGACTTGTGTGAATCTCTTCATTCACTAAGAGGAAGCTCCGGGCCCCTTCCCTTTGGTCTAAACATCTAACCTACGCCTACCAGTGACCTGTAATTTGATCCCCCCCCCCCAACAAAAATGGTCTTTGGGTTTAACGTGGATGAGTGAGAGATCCCCTTTATCTGGTACTCTTTGATAAGGGGCTGAACGTTCCCCCCGGGTAATCATCAAGATTTGGGAGGGCATTCTCTTCTGATGGTGATGTCCAAAGTCGAGTAAAACATTACTTTTAATTACACACAATAAAAAATGACTATTCAGCCAGGGATCCCCCGATACAAAACTCATTCTAGATACCTCATCTAAAACCTGCAAGGTCCTGGGGGTCTTCTTTTTCACAATCCTCCCTTGCCCCTATACCTCCAGCATTTTGGTGGATGTTTTTCCAACTGCCCAAGAACTTTGCCCCTCCAAGGAACTTTTTTAAACCGCATGAACCAGCTTGATCTAACAATAAAAACAGCAAGCATACGAAAGAATTTAAAGGTCTTTAAAGAAACTACACCCCAAAACCCCCTTTTTTCAGCTTAAAACCAATGAAATGGAATTTAAATGTTGTTGATTGACTCCCCCAAAAATCTTGACTTTTTAGTGTAAACATTTGAACTCTACATATTTTGTTATAATTGTGCATATCGACTGCCCTCTACAATTGAAACCCGCTATTGAAATTTAATTTTTTCCTATTGGCGATCGGGTTAATCTGACGTATACGGTTAATGTAACTCACCAACGAACCCCCCCCTCTTCTGTTCCTACATTTGGATTTTTTGAGATTCACTGATTATGTGCAGAGTCTACACTTAAAGGGCTGTTTTCACATTCATCTGCTGAAAGTGGAAATTTTTCTGAGCTCATTGAAAACTGATTTTAAGGGGGGCCATAAGAAAGATTATGACATCAAAACAAATTTTAGAACCAATCGTAGCCAATATTCAATTTAAAAAAATTGTGATGGAAACTTAAAGCCTCCATGCCAAACACGAGAAGGGGATTTTACATGAAGTAGGAGACATCTTGTCTAAAAACAATTAAACTTCTGAAATGAAAGTATTTCATATTATAGATTCGGGAAATTTTTTTAATGAGGGAGAAGGGGGATATTCATTTTATGGTTTTTTAAAGGGTAATTAACTTTTTGGGGAAAACCAATCAAACACACATTGTTCCAAGAGTTTTTTATATGTCTAATACATGCGGAGGGATTTTTAAGCAATCCAGCAATATCAGGGCTCCCCCTCCTCAATTTATTAAAAAGTTCCAAAGTGACAGATGCAAAGTATTCGTTAGACATTAAAAGGTGACATCAACATCTTTATAATTGCGGGGTACATGTAGTCCCTTTTATTAGATGGTGCAATACTTAAACCTAGAGAGACAAAACTGACAACCACCGTCCAACACTCTCACAAAACCGGGAATCTGTGGCACCAAGGTTGTCGGCAACAACAACACGCAATGTACCCTTAAATTTTTTTCCCAATTTTATCCACAAAAAATCCCTTGTTGTTCATATTATGGATCAGTAATCAAAGGGTCTAACACTTTTTTGTAAACCCAAAACTTTACATCATTTTAATTACAATCGCCAAATGGATAAAAGACAACGAGGAGTGACAACCAGGGGCAGATTGCCTAAAGTCCAATACAAGGGACAATTTTGTGTTTTTTTTTCGTGTTTACCGTGGGAAATTAAAATACTCAAAATCGTCAAAATCAAATCAAAGAAATAGAACATTTTTTTCGGAGAACACATTTCTTTTTAAAAAGAAGCCATCCCAAAAGGATCTTATACCTCTTTTTCACTCCCCCCTGGTTTATGTTTTCTTTCAAATTTATAGCCTTATTTGTTTAATTTCAAATTTGAAGTTGCTGCAAGGATTTTAATAAAGGGACATACTGAAAAACTTTTTTTAAATTTTTTCGGTCAACACTATTCTACTGGTTCCACAACATTAAAGGTTTTTTCTATAGTATGTCTTCTGTTTCCAACGGTTGACAGTGTTTTTAGTGTTTTAGAAGTTCAGATCTTTTGAAAAGAAAGTCATCTTTAACCCCCTTTCCCCATGCTGGATAACTGAGGAAACATGGGATACAAGCAGATACGGAGAAGAGGAGAGGAAGGGGAGGAGAGATGAGACAAAGACCACCTTTAGTTTTTTGAGAAACCCCACCTTAATTTCACTTTACTTTCAGTTTACTTAGTAACCTGATAACAGTTACTGCTCAAATTTGGGATGGGCCCAATTATCACAAAAATTCCCATGATATTATAAACAGAACTTACCACAAAACAAAGACCATTAACAAGACTTCCAAATAGGTTTTTACAGCAGGAACAACTGATTTGGCAGCTGCTTCCCTTAATTAAAAGAAAACATTATTTAGTTTTTTGTTTAGCCATCAAATGTATTGGCTACTAACACATGCACAAATTTTAAAAAAACCCACATTTTAAAATCAATTGATTACTCTTAGGCCCATAAATTTTTTTTAGATTTTTGGGCAGCGGCTAACATTTTGGTACATTTCTATCACATTAAATTTTTGCACAGTGTAGCAAACTAACATTACCAGTAGAATTAGCTGGGGATTGAACATTTTAAGCTGATAAAACCGAAAACAAAGTAATTAGCAGGTGAATGAAAGGGCACAAAAGTTTTTTATATATTACAACAGAAATGACCACAAATATATTTGGACTTTCCCCCCGATTGCACTGTAAAAGAAAAAAAATTCAAACTTTACAAGCAAACTTTAGCCAAATTAGGGTTTAAACATTAAGTACAGACATCACGTATCCCCACTTTATTTTGGGATATATTTTAAATAAAAGGCGTGGAATATGACCGGCCATGCTCTGCCCCTCTCCTCCTCGGGCACAACCCGATCGTTTTTTAACTCTTTGGGGGACCTGGGGTTAATTACCTACTAACACAGGGTATCACATGGTGCTGAAATTACACCAAATTTTTCTTTTTTTCCCTTAAACCCTGTAAAATTTTGCTCCTTTTTCCAAGTGTCCCAAGTGTCGCAGTAGGTTTTGCTCGAGGTGGTTACCCCAGATTTTTTCGAGAAGTTTCAAAAAATGCCATGCGCAAATCATGCTTAATCTAATAAAAATCCCTTGATCAAATGAATAATTTAGTTTGATGACCCCTGCCGTTATATTTTACCATAAAAAAAAAATAGATTCAACCGAATCAAAATTGAAATTTAGTTTAAATGACAAACTAATAATTTTTCACTATTGGGTGAGAAAAAAAAACATTTAACAACGACAGCAAGTTTTACTTTTTCAGGTATGCTCTGACACTTTTGCAGTCCAATATTGAATGACCCCAAAATAATGACCTATTATTAAGGAAAGCAACTTAAAAGCTTTAAGCTGCAAAATAGTAGAAAATGCATGTCACATTGATGATTTTTTTAAGGGTAAGGGTTTAGGGGTTAGGGTTAAACCCCACATATGTCAAGGGAACCCCTTCTTAAAGTTAAAAGGGGTTCCCCTTGGGTAAAAAACCGGGGCTTTTTTCTAAAAAATAATGTT